>CAUYSK010085010.1:0-28631 GCA_963575035.1 Avahi laniger
AATTCACAAGAGGCTCCCCAGTACCTCCTTCCACCAGGGGGACTACTAGCTCCAGTTTTGTAAAGATTCTTGTGGGTACGTCCTAAAAGTCAGAGGAACTATAGGAATCTTCATTAACTCTAAAGTCTCCTGCTTGGAAAACCCACCAGGATACTGCCCCACAGCAAATCCTTACCAGGTTTCCAGGAAATGAAATCTATTCTATATGCAACAGTCACAAAATCCCTAATTATATTCATTTTTGTTGTTATTTTACGTGTGACATCTACAGAAACACTCTGCTCTTCACATAGGAATTAGAATGTGTCACTCCTCTCTCAATATGGTACCAAGGATACAGCCCTAAATAAAAGCAGAAAGCCCCCAAATATTTGTTTAATGATGATCTACAGCTAAAAATAAAAGCGAGTCTTATTCTTTGGCTGGAATTATGGGTCACACCACATCTTAAAAAATTAAATCTCACTGAGATACACTGAAAGGTCTCAGCTTTATATACAAAATCTGAAAAAGAAAGATAGGACATAAAAGCTACAAGTATGGACAAGATTTAGATGATAAAATTAATAATAAATGCAATAACTGAATATTAGCACCCAAAAGAGTTCATGTGCATTTATATTAGATTAATTTTTAAAAAATACAGTGTCCAGAATCAGGGAGGTTGGAGTTCTAATCTATTTATTCCATGCTAGAGTACTGCACTCGCTGTCGGACTTCAAGATTGATCCTGATAAATGGGGTCTCATCAGTAACAGAGGGCAGTAAGAACAGAAACCAAGATCATATATGGGAAGGGCATCAGTTAAATTCATTAGAGCTGCCTCAAAATAATGTATTTCCTCAGTAGTTAGCAGTATTGGCTCAACCAAGTGCCATGAAGGGCTCATAGCAGAACAAATTCAAGCACTGGAAAGGGAGTCATACCACATTAGTGGTTCCGAAATGGACCAGCTATATCAAAATCATCTCGAATGCTTACTGAAAATGTGTATCACTGAGTCCCACTTCATATCTAATGAATTAGGAATTCCAAGGTCTAACTACTAAGCACATGTATTTTTTTAAAAGTATGTCAGGTGATTCTGGAATTCTATGATTCGTTAAAAAGTTCATTTAAATATTATTAAAAATACCACATTAATTAAAACTGTGGCACTCTTTTCTAAATAGTAAAGTCATACCTAATTGACTCTTTTTCCATTTTGTCAGCATATTAGAGGAATATCTAAACTAAAAAACTATAAAGAGAAAAGAAACAATTTTTCTGCAAAATACTGCAAAATTATGAATATAGGTTTGCATGTATTATAGATCTTACAAAATAATGTATTAATACATAATTCATTCCAGTGAAAGAAATAAATCATATTTGACATACTTGAAAAGGTTAAAAAAAAATACAATCTATACAAGTTAATTTTCATTACTCTCATTTTAAAAACTTACTAGTGGTAATTAAAAGGTATTAATAGTTCCTCCAATTATTTATTACATTCTAACTGAACTCCATCCGAACACTCATTGTGTACTGCAATGCCAATAATAAAGGCGTGTGCTCCACCATGGAGCTTCTGATAGAGTAGTTACAAGAAGTGAAGCACATATGATGCTATACTTAATAAGGAAATTTTAAAATCCAGAAGAAAATCTCCATTTCCTTATTATTACTGAGGTACAAAAAAATTCCTTCCTCATTTGTTTTAAGGGTAGTTGAATGTTAAATTTACTGAAGCTGGTTACATAACTGTGGTTATGTAAGAGATATTCCCTTTTAGGAAAGATACATTGAAGTATTTAGGAGTAAAGGGATATAATGTAGATAAAGTTACTCTCAAGTGGTTAAAAAAAAAATCACGTGTGCATGTGTGTGTGATGTAGGATGAAAGACAGAGAGGGAGAAAATATAAATGACAAAACATGGGATAAAATGTTAAAAATAAATCTGGATAAAGGTAGATAGAGGTTTTTGTAATATTTTTAGTTTTAGAACTTTTCTATATGTGTGCACTTATTTCAAAATGAAAAGATTTGTAGAAAGTAGAAGAATGGAGATAAATGTTGATCATTCTTGAAGATGGGTTATGGGTAGATGGGGATTCATTCTACTATCTCTACTCTGCACATCTTTGCAGTTTTCCATAATAAAACATCAAAGAAGAAAAATAAGGAGTGGATGAAATCATGTATGTTAAGTGGCTACTACAGTGCCTGGCAAACAGAAGACTCAGTAAATGACAGACACTATATAACTGAGTTATAACTGAATTCACATCTATCTTGAATGTAGACAAGTATTCACTTTTGGTATTTAATTATACACAAGTATTTACTGACAGTCCACAGATATAGGGTGCTCTCCTGGACACTGCGTGGACACCCACGCAAATCAAGAAGCAGCTTACAACATTCGAGACTCAAGTGATCACGACCACGAAAGGCAAATCAACAAAAAGCTCAGGAGTCAAGGAACTGAGCTCAAATACAAGCCAACATCATCTCTTTCCTATGTAATCTTAAAACGAAATAATGCAATAACTAGGAACATCTCTTCATCTATCCTATTAAGAGAGTAAAACCATCTATTTCAGATAGATGAGCTTGCTATGAAAATAAAGTGAGATGCTCAAAAAGTTGCTCTCTAAACTCGTGTTACATAAACACTAGCTTTCACTGTGTTGTACGCAGAGCCAACGTGGGGAGAATGATAAGAGTATGTAAATAACTAGAACACAGAGTGTTAAGTGTCACAGGAAAAGATCACTAGAGGGGCAAAGGAAGTCTTTATGGAGTAGGCAGAGCTCAAGAAGGACCTTAATGGAAGTATGGGCAGGAAGTCAAGACTCAAAAAGAGGAGAAAGTAGGACTTGAAGTTATGAAACACCCAAGTGAAGGCATGAAAAGGGAGAGTGTCAGGATGCAACAAAGTAACAGAATCTTTCCTAGAGTCTGGGAAACAAACAGAATAACCAAAAATACATCTGTAAAAGTGAGAAGAAATTGGAGAAGGCCTTGCCTGACTCTTAGGAGTGTCCAGGCATGTGGCTCACTAGTCATCTGGACTCCAGTTCTACTGCAAGGATTATTCTCTTCTCCTACCAGTGCCAACAAAACTTAACTGTCCAAAACTGTGAACTTTTTTAAATAAGGCACTCTGTTTCAAAGGAAATAATTTAAGCAAAACATACAAAGTACATACTGCTATAAAAGGAAATGCTTGCTATATCCAGGAAAAATTTAATCCCAATAAAAACGAATATAATCCAAAAGAGTTTAAAATTTACATTTGGCTTTGGAATGTAAATTTTTTCAATGAGGAACTTCCAAGTCATATTTTTCTCAAGCCAATACTAAAGTAAGAAAATTCCTTAACTACCAACCAAAAGATCATCAAAAGTGATCACACAACTAAAGTCAAATTTTGGCAGCTTGATTGACTTTCCTGGAATGTAGATTAATTTAAAATTACATGATTATGATCATTTTTACATTTCATTTTGCCCACGGTTACATGGCTGTGCTTTTTACGAGAGTGTCCTTTTGTTGTTTTTTATAATCCTTTGAATCACATACTGTGAAATAATGAATCCATAATTACTCTATTTTGATTTACACTTTTATATGAATAGTTTTATGAAGATTTAGGAAGAAAGCTATGTAAAATATCTTGTGACTATAGCACACTAAAAACCATAAATCTATTTTAATATGCTTCACTGAATATTAAATTTTTAAATGGTGAGAAAAAACACCATAGAAAGTTATGTGAAAATAATCTCAGAGATCATCCACCCCAATAAATCTTACCATTAGATAGACAAGGAAACTAAAAGCTAGGAAAATTAAAGGAATTCCTTATAATATGCTGCTATCTAGTCAGGAACAGGCCTAAAGTTTAAATTCAAGTTTTCTGGCATCTGAAACACTAATGACACCGTATTCAATACTGGGCCTTCCTTTTGATATGACCCATAACTGAAAGAAAAAACTATGTACAAATCTATGTTTCCTTTAAAAAAGACAAAAACTGCCAAGTATTGCAAATGTTTTAAAGAAAGCAATTATGAACTTAAACTGTCTCCCCCCAAAAAACTTCTAACCATACCAGAGTATTGGAAAATACTCAGCTTTAAATACTTATACCAGTGTAATAATCAAAAAAAGAAAACACTAACAGATTAATTAAGCCTTCCCATGGGACACAAAAAGTCATTCTTCATCCGAAATACTGAGAGCACTGCATATGAATAACTCAAAGGAACCTATGCAGGTTTGCCATTCTAGGTAGGCTGCTCAGCATGAAGGGAGACAGAGATCACCAATGTGATTCAATTCATAATATTAAAAGAAGTCAAAGGAAGATAAATTTAAGACAGTGATTTACTGATCAATTTCCTAAGTCAACAGAAAGAGTCTACTATTTTTTTAAGAGGTCTTTGAATCCAAAAAAGTTTCTAAGACTTATTATCTGATAAGTTATCCCATAGTGCTGTCATTTCATAGCAAACTGATGTCCCAGGCTGAGTGTGGAGGGCACATGCCACACCCATAATTCAGCTGTGGAATCAGCTCCACCTGAACCCTGCACTACGTGATTAAGCAGAAAGCAAGAGTAAGGAGCACCCAGGCAGACCTCACAAATGCCGAAGTGTCACTCTAGTTTTCGTGTCTTCTTCAGAATAAAGCAAAAGTTCCATTTATATAACCTCAAGTGACCAAGGCCCTCCATGCTAACAACGGGGAGAAACAGAGGTGCTCTTGCACTTCTATTGCCTTTAGGTTTGAATCAGAAATGAGTACTTATTGTAAGGTAGGGATGGGCTTTCTTCAGTTATGAAATCTGCACCCAATTGGAAAAACTCAAGTTTGTGTCACTTTAGAGTTTATTATAAAACTCTTCAAAATGTGCTAGTTTGTCACTGAAAAAAGCACTGAGTACAGCAGGAAAACTACACTTAGTGTTATAAAATCCTAACCAAAAAATAGCCTAAAATAACCTAAAATAAAAAGATTTCCTCTTATAACACAAACAGAAAAAAGTTTCTAAAGGCTTAATTTTAGTTTTATTGTATAGCCAGAACTCATGGAACATGCGTATTTATGCATAAACATTCTTCCTGAAAAACAGTGTTTTGTAGGTAAATAATCTATTCATTACAGCATATATTTAACATAAATCACTGCACAGAATGGAAAGATTAGTATTTTAATTACTTTTCATTTTCACATTTAGCCAGCTGTGCAGATTCAATATAACTATTAATGGCAGCAGCCAAGTGAACAGAATTTACTATGCCTAATTAGACAAAATTTATGTGCATCAATGAACTGAAAAAATCTGATAAGACTTACTTGCTACTCCTGATGCAAGTCCATAGAGTAGTCCTCCCCCATCCGACTGCTGAGAAAAAACATGGGCTCCTGGAGGAGGCGGCTTTTCTTGTCTGATAAAGTTATACAGTAAGGTTTTCACAAGTTTGCTGGTGTATGGAAGGCTACACAAAAAGGAAAAAAAAAATCAAACTTACATTAGATACAGGGGTCATCTAATTCTGCATAATGGCACATAAATAATTCTGCTATTAATATCTATTAATACAAAAGAGTTGATAGTACAATTCAAAGAAATCTAGCATTGTCACGTAACAGCAAAGATCATGGGCTTTAAGATCAATTTTGAGACTTAATTCTGACGTTGCCTCTTACCATACCATAAGATGTTGGTCAAATCACAAACTCCTGAGCTTCAGTTACTTTATCTGTATTCTCTATAACGTGGTGAGATATTATAAATTTTGTGCATAATACATTACGTGGCACCTGAAGGAACGTAGTAATACAAAATCAGTAGGAAAAGCGAGAACTAAAAAATAATAAAGCTACACTTTTTCAGTATGAAATTATTCAATTTATTCAATTACTCAACTGGTGATCAAGCAATTCCTGTAATCTAAACTTTTTACAACTCTTGAATGCACTATTTATTGAGCTTTTTAGACATAGCTTCCAAGATGAATGACAAAAATCAGTAAAGAACATATTATGGTTTAAATATCTGGCATCATAGTGATACTATAAAAACCTTACTTAGAAAATAAGAAGACTAACATTCTCTAAGTCTATTAAAAAGGCAACTTCAACACTTTCAGCATTGTAAGGAACGAAGTTCACAGCAAGGTGCACACAGCCCCACAATGCCAAGCACTACTTTAAACCAAGCTCGTTTTGAGTGTCACTGTCAGAGAGGGTTCACATGCAAACCTTCCAATTCCAAAGCCCATGTCCTTTCCCTCTTATCAGTGATTTTCAAATATGTTCAAAAACATATGTGCCACAGGTATCATGTCAGGGTAGCAAGAGGGATGTGGAGATGACAAAGCTACCCAGTACCTAAGAACTTTAATCCAGGGTACTTCATTTGGATTTGCTTTATATGTAAAGTTTTGTGAAGATTATGTGAATACAAGGGAGGGTGTGTGCATATGTATTATTTAATATTTTTCTATTCCCATCCCCGCCCCCTAGGAGATTGTAAAATTCTGCTCAGGAGCATAGCCCCACAGGCTAACACATGCCTGGCACACGGTCAGCACACAGTGTTTGTAGACTCAATGAAAGTAGGAACATATAGAGAAGAGGCTGCTGGAGTAGTCCAAACACATGGTGATGGGACATAGATTACAGTATAGCAGTTTTGAAGGGACTGGTGAGAAGGGGAAGATACAAAAATAACTTGAGTAAAAAAATATGGCTTGACTGCTTAGACACAGAGAATGAAGGAGAAGAAAGAAAAAGAAAGAGGATTTAGTGTTTCAATTCTGCAATGCAATCGCTAGAGAAGGTAACGAAGCTGGGGAACAGGAGGGACAGCGGGGACAGGGAGATTGGACAGGAACACAAGATTTGATTCCTTATGCATTGGATTTGAAGTAACGACAGAACAACCAGAGGAAACATCAATGCTCGGATAGGAGGACAAGACTAGAAATACAGGCTGGGCGCGGTGGCTCACACCTGTAATCCTAGCACTCTGGGAGGCAGAAGCGGGAGGATCATTTGAGTTCAGAAGTTCGAGACCAGCCTGAGCAAGAGCGAGACCTTGTCTCTACTAAAAATATAAAGAAATTAGCTGGACAACTAAAAAATATACAGAAAAAATTAGCCAGACATGGTGGCACATGCCTGTACACCTAGCTACTAGGGAGGCTGAGGCAGAAGGATTGGTTGAGCCCAGGAATTTGAGGTTGCTATGAGCTAGGCTGGTGCCACGGCACTCACTCTAGCCAGGGCAACAAAGTGAGATTCTTGTCTCAAAAAAAAAAAAAAAGACTGTAAATACAGACTTAGACTTACACAATTAAAAAACTAGATATATTTAAAATAGAAACATACCATGGACCTCGCATCAAATATTTGTGGCTGATGCTCTGTCGCAAAACTTCCTTGTGGAAGAGTTGGCAGGAAAGGAAAACCACCATTGTTGATATCGCTTCTACTGATATTTCATATGTAATATCTCTGGAGAAGTGGGAAGAAAACAGAATAATGATCACTTTGCAAGATATAAGATATTATTCTTTTCTAAATAAACTGCACATGAAAAAACTCAAATCTAAATATTCAACATTTTCAGGTTATTGAAAAATAACATAAAAATCAACTCAGGCAAAAAAACAAAACTCTTTCCCAGTCATTAGCTCTTTTATTTGGGTCGGGTATCCATTATTTCCCGATTTTCCATTTCCCATCTCCTATTAAATGACAAGTTGCCAGCAGTGTTCTGCTTTGAAGATCCACTCTAGACCTCTATGATCATCTCTGTTTAGTAACAATACAGAAACAAATACTCGAACATTGCACAACTGAAGAGACCTCACAGTGTAGGGAAGAAAACAATGCCTTTTGGTACTAATAATCACTTTACAACCTGAACAATGGTACACCCTACAGATCTTTTGTCTGTAGGGTCCATTTTCTCAAGGCCAACTTTGCATGTTCAGCAAAATATTAACAGTAAATAAATTATTTCTGTTTTATTAAGCATATTCCTATTATGATGGACTACCCTGTTCTCCCCAGATCATTAATCCCTTTTAGAGACAAATCTTACATCAAATAAAAAGGAAAAGTTTTAGCTGAGCAAAAAGCATAAACAGGAATAAATGTTATCCAGGAATTTTCAGTCACTGCAGAAGTTTAACAGAAATATAATGCAAAACAGTCACACGTTAAAGATCAGGAGAGTAGAAACCTCAACAATACAGCAAAGAGAGAAACAGTTCCAAAAGAATATCAAAATATTTTTATAAAACTGAAATATTCATGAAAAGTTCAAAGAAAAGTACTTAAACCCTGTCTAAATGAAGGCTCATTAAACAAATTAAAGATGACTTGGATCCAGAACTGGACAAGCTTAAATTCTACCAGATATTGTAAGGAATTATTAGTGATGGAGATGTATTTAAAAAACAAAGTATACAAAACACAAGAAGAGGCTCAGGCAATTGACCTTGCCGTGTAATGAATAAATCTGTTCTACTCAGAAATCTGACTTTTAAAGTATTATAGAACAATTCTCTCTCCTGAAATTTCTATAATTACTGTTGAAATATTAACTACATAAAAAGCAATTCTTGTATTTGTTCTTATTCACGAACTGAATAAAAGACAAACCTGATGTTTCAGGTCATGTTATGATTCATCAATGATGATTTCAGTGCTTGGAACCAAAAAAGCTTGTATATTGTAATAATCATGCATTCATATAGCCCGTGCCTGCCGGGAATCCATACTCTAGTCAATTGGCTAGGCTTTCCAGTAGGGTCAGAGTTTAAAGTCAAATCCTGAAGTAACAAATACCTTGCCACGGTTAAAGCCTACCTAGGTAGGTAGGCAGATGACTACCTCCAAAACGTTTGCAAATGTATTCAGTCGCTGCATCGATAACTGGCTGCAATTGTTTACAATTTAACAGCTTACTCTATGTCCCAGATCCAAAAACAAATTGTTTTAGTTTGTTTAAAATAAAAACTATGACTATTAAATACTAGGTCTAATAACCTTGGGGAAAGAGTGTGTGTGCAGAACAGAGGGTTGCTCTCTTCCAAAATGAATTGGGCCAAACAGAACCACAAGTGGGAGAACAGAAAAAGTGATAACCCTTGGATCAATCATCCTCTCTTACGATGAAATTTTGTATCATAAACGGTACTGAAGATGACTGATATTTTTAAAAAGTCAGCTTCAAAATAAGAAAACCAAATTTGAGTTCTGCCCATCTGGGAAACAAAATGATATAGACAGAAAAACCTATGAAATAGCCATTTAAGAAATACATTTTAAAGATACACATGGGTATAATGCAATTACTCATCAATTGCTGTTTCCTAGTTACTATGTTCCCTCAGATCTCCCAAGACCATGTGATGGCTCCAACTTCCCCTTCTGTGCCCAAACCACTTGGCTAACTCACAGTCATCCTTCAAGACTGTGGACTAGCTTCACCCCTTCCAGAAAACCTTCCCTGACTCACCAGGCAGGTTAACGGGGTTCCTATTGTATATATACTTTAAACACCATTATTATGATGCTTTTTATACTCTGTAGTCTATATCATCTAAGACAATAAACATGTTGAATTAAAAAATTCACGCCGGGCACAGTGGCTCACGCCTGTAATCCTAGCACTCTAGGAGGCTGAGGCGGGAGGATCATTTGAGCTCAGGAGTTCGAGACCAGCCTGACCTAGAGCAAGACCCCGTCTCTGCTAAAAATAAAAAGAAATTAATCGGACAATTAAAAATATATAGAAAAAATTAGCCGGGCATGGTGGTGCATGTCTGTAGTCCCAGCTACTCGGGAGGCTGAAGCAGGAGGATGGCTTGAGCCCAGGAGTTTGAGGTTTGCTGTGAGCTAGGCGATGCCACAGCACTCTAGCCTGGGCAAAAGTGTGAGCCTCTGCCTCAAAAAAAAAAACAAAAATTAAACTGATACTCGAACATAAATGAAAAGTATACTAAAGCCTGGCTTAAATATTAACTTATAGAATGATAAAATATTTAAAGAAAATACAGGGGTTGGGGTTACTTCCATTTTCAGCAGTAATGGACAGGAAATTCGTAAGAACTTTCCTGATGATGTCAGCAAAAACCATTAGCGGGCAGAGGGAGGCAGAAAGGTCACTTCCTAAAAGCATCAAAGAGCTAACAAAATACCGAAGGATTATAAGGCCAAGATTTCAGGCACTAGGAAAACCTAGAGCTCAGCCTGACATCTGGAATTGCTGTGGCCCAGGGCATGTTTACTGACCCATAAGAGATAGCTAGAAATCTGAGTAGGGCTTTGGCAGGGTTGAGCGTCTGGGGGACAAAAGCTGGAGTCCAGGGGTTCAAGCCCTGGAAATCTATAACAATCCAGATCAAGCAGGTTCTACTTAGTAACATCACCCAAAGGACCATGCAGGGAGGAAAACTCTGTTACCCTTTGCCTGTGCTTCAAAGTTTGTTCCAGTTGCCATAATTTCCCACAACAGAAAAGTGAGAAAAATACACTCCAAGGCAAGTGTTTTTGGGTTTTTTCTTTGTTTTTGAGACAGGGTCTCACTCTGTTTTCCAGGTTTGAGTGCAATGGCACTATTATAGCTCGCTGCAGCCTCAAACTCCTGGGTTCAAGTGATCCTCCTGCCTCAGTCTCCTGAGTAGCTACAACTATAGGTGCAGGCCACCATGCTCAGCTAATTTTGTTTTGTTTTTTGTAGAGACAAGACACATTGCCTGGGTTGGTCTCGACCTCCTGGCCTCATGCTATATCCCCCCACCTCGGCCTCTCAAAGTGCTAGAATTACAGGTGTGAGCCACCATGCCTGGCCATTTCTTTTTAAATAATGTAAAAGCTGCATGTATCACTTCTTCTGGTACACCCAACATCTAGCTACAAGGAAGCCTGTGAAATGCCATCTCTACCAGGACAGCCATTGCCCAGTTGAGCTCTTAATATTAAAATAGTAAAGAAGAGGATAATGAATTTGGGGGACTACTAACAATCTATGACAGGTATATTACAATTTTAAGTAAGATGACCTCAATATGAAGTTGACATCTGAGCAAAGACTTGAAAGAAGTATGGGGGCAAGGGAAGAGTCTTCCAGGTAGAGGGACCAGCACATGCAATGGCCCTGAGGTAAGTACATGCCTAGTATATTTAAGGAACAGCACAGAGATCAGTGAGGCTAGACCAGAATGTGTAAGAAGGAGAGTAGTAAGAGATAAGGTCAAAAAAGTAATAAGAAGCCAGTTTATAGATTCTAAAGCCTAAACACTATGAAAGATTGATAAATTCAAATTGTTCAAATTCGTTTTTAAAAATTTATCATTTCAAAAACAAAAATATACTATAAGCAAGTAAGTCAAAAGGCAAACTGAAAAAAATATACACTTTAAATTCATGTCACATGGGCTAATCTTTCTAATACAAAAAGGGTCTTAGAAACAGATACAATAGAGGCTCCAATACAAAAATGAGCAAAGGATATGAGCAAAAAAAAAAAAAAGTTAATAGCCTTAATGTCTATCAATAGGGGAGTGACTAAATACATTTTGATACTGACCTACAACAGAGTATTTCTAGTTTTAAGGAAGAATGAGTAAGGATGTGGAGAAATTGAAACCCTCATACACAGCTGGTAGGAATGTAAAATGGTGAAGCCACTACAGAAAAAGTTTGGCAGTTAACCCAAACTGTTAAACACAGAGTTACCATGTCACCTAGCAATTCTACTCCTAGATATATACCCGAAAGAACTGAAAACATATGTCCACACAAAAACTTGTATATGAATGCTCATCGCAGCATTATTAATAATGGCCAAAAAGTAGACATGTCTATCAACTAATGAATGGATAAACAAAATGTGATATACAGATACAATGGAATATTTCTCAGCAATAAAAAGGAATGATGTACTGATAAATACTATAACATGGATGAACCTTGAACACATTAAATGAAGTAAAAGAAGCCAGACACAAAAGCCACATATTGTATGATTTATATAAAATGTCCAGAATAAGCAACTCCATAAGAGAGAAAGCAGATGAGTGGTTGCCAGGGGTAGAGGGGAGGGACAAATGAGGAGTGACTGCTAATGAGCATGGAGTTTCTCTTTGGGGTAACAAAATGTTCTGGAATTAGACAGTGGTATGGGTTTCACAACTTTGTGACTGTACCCAAAACCACTCAACTGTATACTTTGAAAGGGTGAATTTTTTGGTATTTGAAATATATCTCAATAAAGTCATTATTTAAAAAAGAAAAATGAGAAAGCTCTCTAAATGCTTATGTAAAATGACTGCCAGGATAGACTTAACTGGAAAAAGACCAAAGTTCAAAACGATACGTAGAATTTCCTGCCTTTTGTGTGAAAACAGGGTGAAATAAGACTATATTCATAACTGAATATACAGATGCTCCTTGACTGACGATGGGGCTACATCCCAATAAGCCCATCGTAAGTTGAAAATATCACAAGTCAAAAATTCATTTAAATATATCTAACCTAACAGACATTAATAGCTTAGCCTAACCTACCTTAAACATACTTAAACACTTAGATTAACCTACAGTTGGGCAAAATCATCTAACACAATGCCTATTTTGTAACAAAATGTTGACTATCTCATGTAATTTATTAAATACTGTACAGAAAGTAAAAAACAGAATGGCTATATAGGTACTTGAAGTACAGTTTCTACTGAATGTCTATTGCTTTCACATCACTGTAAAGTCAAAAATCTTAACTTGAATCATTGTTAAGTTGGGGGCCATCTGTGTATTTGTGAAAAATTTTAAGAAGATGCATAAGAAATCAAGAATAGTGGCTAATTACGGAGGCAAAGGGAAGGACTGGCAAGATGGAGACAAGGACGAGAAGGGAGACCGTTCACATGCACTTTTATGTGTTGGGATTTTGAACAATATAAATGTAACACCTACACAAAAACTAAATTGATCGAAAACTAAAAACAGAAGGTTGCCATAAACTTTTAACAATTAAAATCTGATGATATATAGAAATAAGAGCAAACAAAAATCTAAGTCACCCAAATCGCATTACGATATGCTGTAGGAGTCACTGATTCAAATTAGGAAAATTGGGATCTGCTTCTGAGTTCTCTATTAACTCAGTCTGTTCAACAAATAACTTCTCTGGTCTCAGTTTTCTTATTTGTAAATAAGTACATTGGGCAAGATGATCTCTAATGACATTTTCCACTATAATTTTCTATAATGCTCAAAAAAAGAATTCAAGGCAATGTTAGATTCTTGTGAAAACAAAATTAAAAATATATTAATTGAGCTATTTTAAGTGCCAAATAATCAGGGGAAAGAGCCAGAGAGGCCAATACTTGAAAGAAACCAAAATTCTACCATGCTGAGTGCGGTGGTTTTATAAAAGATGAAAAATGTTTTAAGCCAACAGATCTTTCTTGTTTTAATGTCCTTGTATAATCTTCATAAGATTTTCATTACACAATCACCAAAACAAAGTCAACTTTAAAAAGCCAAAATATTGCTTTGGCTGCCATATTATCCCAAGAACTTTCCACCATCTGGTCTGGAAATGTCCTAGAACAAACTACTGTTGGAGCAAGTTATTAATTTCATGTGAAGAAAAAAAGACAGGCACCATGACCTTGCACTGCTCTGCTAGGGCACAGTGGAACACTTGGATAAAGACAAAAGCCTTCATGAAATGGGTGTTAGTGTTGGCTAAGGACAAATTCAATGAATACAGATGAAAAAAACATCCTCCTTTGACTTACTATTGGATAAGAAACCTGATGGTACTGTAAATGGAACATAAGTTTAATAAAAACAACTGACAAGTTCAAAGGATTGAGACCAAATTTTCAAAATATCAATGTCATGCCAACATGGAGATTCTTAAAGTCAAATATGAGGAAAGGCTAAAACGTGGTATCATATATTACAAATACTGTCAATAATAGTGTGTTACTATGTTGTTTACTTTTAAAAGTAAACAAATCAAGGACATGATAATACTCCTCATTTATAAAACTCTTAACACTAGAAGAGAGTACTTGAGAGTTAGGAGTTCAGCAATCTGGATTCCAGTCTCCCAACAGACACTCATTACCTTTATCAACCACCTTACTTGTCAACTTCATCATATATAAAAACTAAGGGGGTGGGGTGGACCGCAGAGGCTCAAATATCCATTCCATGTTTTTATAGTTTATTAAAAACCAATACTATACTGTTTACGTAAAAAATGTATCAAATGTTTAAAATACAACCAGAGATCTTGAAATAAGTGAAAGTTCAACACAAAAAACAGCTTCTAAAAATATCCTTAAAAGATAAATTGACAGGCAGATGGATAAAATGGATACATAATGACAAAGCAAATATTCCAAAATTGTAATAATTATAGAATCTACGGTGGGTATTCAACATGCAGTTATGCCAACTCAAAATGTAGTATTCATAAACATGAAATAATCAGAGAAAAAGCTCTCAAAACTAAAAATAATTGCTAAAACTTCATCAAAAGTTAGAAATGGCTTTTAAATATATGAAGAGAAGAGGTTCAACCTCACTTGTATGAGAAAATGCATTATAGAATCACAATATAATTTTGATTTTTAACTTACAAAAAATTTTATAAGATACAATATTAGCAAGGCTCTGTTAAAAGATTTTGGTGGAACTACAATTGGTATAATCTTGTTAGGGGATAAATTTTTACCATATTTATCCCATCTTTACCAAAATTTAAAATGTGCACAATACCAACTTTAAGATGCACATAATGGCTATATCTATATACATTAATGAAGTGAATTTATGTACATGAATGTTCATTTGAGTATTGCTTATAACAGTACAAGATTAGAAATAAACTAAACAATTTATAAATAAATTATGATATATTCATACAACTCATACATAGCTACTAAGAAAAAAATCAAAGAAGGGCCAGGATTGCTATAATCCTAGCATTTTGAGAGGCTGAGGCAGGAGGATCACTTGAGGCCAGGAGTTCAAGACCAGCCTGGGCAATAGCAAGAGTCTGTCTCTACAAAAATTTAAAAATTAGGGCTGGACGCGGTGGCTCACGCCTGTAATCCTAGCTCTCTGGGAGACCGAGGCAGGCGGATCCTTTGAGCTCCAGAGTTCAAGACCAGCCTGAGCAAGAGCGGGAGCCCATCTCTACCAAAAAAATAGAAAGAAATTAGCTGGACAACTAAAAATATATAGAAAAAATTAGTTGGGCATGGTGGCACATGCCTGTAGTCCCAGCTACTTGGGAGGCTGAGGCAGTAGGATCGCTTGAGCCCAAGAGTTTGAGGTTGCTGTGAACTTGGTTGACGCCATGGCACTCTAGCCAGGGCAACGGAGGGAGACTCTGTCTCAAAAAAAAAAAAAAAAAAAAAAAAATTAGCTGGCTGTGGTAGCACAGGCCTATAGTCCCAGCTACTCAGGAGGCTGAGGCAGGAAGATCACATGAGCCCAGGAGTTTGAGGCTGCAGTGAGCTATGAGGTCACTCTAGTCCCAGCAACAGGGCGAGACCCTATCTCAAAAAAAAAAAAAAATGAAGAAGATCTATAGCTACTGATTTGGAAAAAAATCAAGTTGAAAGTGGGAAAAAATGAGGCCGGGCACAGTGGCTCACACCTGTAATCCTAGCACTCTGGGAGGCCGAGGTGGGAAGATTGCTTGAGCTCAGCAGTTCGAGATCAGCCTGAGTAAGAGTGAGACCCCGTCTCTACTAAAAATAGAAAAATAAGCTGGGCACTGAGGAGCACAACTGTAGTCCCAGCTACTCAGGAGGCTGAGGCAGGAGGACTGCTTGAGCCCAGGAGTTTGAGGTTGCAGTGAGGTACAATGATACCATGGCACTCTACCTGGGGGGACAGAGCAAGATTTTGTCTCCCAAAAAGAAAAACAAAAAAAGGAGAAAAAAAGCAACTTAAAGAACAGTCTGTATGGTATGAAACCATTATTGTTTAAAAACTTTTTACATGGTATCACTGCCCCTGGAAAAGGCACTAAAAGATTAGGGACTAAGGGTCTAAAGTGAGAAGGAGACTTACTTTTCATTGTATATCCTTTTATTTGTCTGATTTTTTTTCCATGTACACATATTACCAATTCTAAAATAAATCAAATATTTTAGTACAGAAATTTTAAGAAGGCAGGTCAAAAGACAAAAATCAAACTTCCAACAAATTACAATTTTTTAAAGATGTAAACAGTTGAGATAAGAGAGAAGTTAAATCTGCAAAGTCTAACATCTAACTTCAACATGAACTTTAGAGATAAGAGAAAAAGGAAAAAGAAATGAATAATATAAAAAACTCCCTAGAGCTGAAAAATATAGATTTTTTTAACTGAATAAGCAATCCATAAATGAAAAAATATCACCTACATCCAAACACATATTTCAGGATTCTAAGATTCTAAAATCATCCAGAGGAAAAGGAAAAAAAACCTACAAGGCAATGATAATCAGATGTCAGAATTCCCCTTAACAATACTAGTAATGTTAGAAGATAATAAAGGAATATCTTCAAAACTCTAAGGAATAGTGATTCTCAATCAGAAATTTATACCCAGCCTAATACAAATATGAACATGCAAGGACTAACACTTTCTTAGAAAGCTACATGAAGATGTGCTCCATAAAAAAATAAGGGAATAAACCAAAAAAGGTTTTAAAATTTATCCAAGAAACAGTGGAAGCAACCCAAGAAAACAGTGAAGCGAAATCCCAGATGACACAGCTACGTGATAGGCTTAGTTAGAAAGCAACCAGTCTAGATTGAAGCAAAGGGACTAAGGACTCTGATGACGGCAGTCCCAAGATTAGATGCAGAGCTTTTAAAAATGAGGCTAAATTAACAAAAGGGAATGACGTACTGATCCATGCTACAACTAGAATAAGCCATGAAAAAACACTAAGTAAAAGAACCCAAACACAAACGGCCACATATGATACCATTTATATGAAATGTCCGAAATAGGCAAATCCCATAGAAACATAAAGCAGATCAGTGGTTGCCAGGGGCTGAGAATGGAGAGTAACCGCTAGTGGGCACAGGGTTTCTTCTCGGGGTGATGAAAATGTTCTGGAATTATTGACAGTGGTGATGGCTGCACAATTTTGTGAATATACTAAAATCAGTTTAGGGCACAATTCCAAGGGTAAATTTTGTGGTAAATGAATGCTATCTCAATAAAGCTTTATCTTTAAAAGTGAGGCTAAAATAAAGCAAAACACAAACACACACACAAACTAAGAAATTAAGAAATACCATTAAATTCCAAGAAAAAATTTTATATAATAGGTCACACCATACTTCTTGACTTCAGGGTGAACAAAATTATATATTCCCAATAATGTAAGTACTATTTAAGGAATTTCAACTTTTAAGATAAACCTGTAGACAAAAGACAGATTGTAAATATTGTCAACTTAAAAATGTAGAAGTAACACCTATTAGAATTGCTAAAAATTAAAATAAAAAAAAACCTGACAATACCAAATATTGGCAAGAATGTGGAGCAACTAGAACTCTCATATACTGCTAAGGGAAATTCCAAATGGTAAGGCACTTCAGAAAACAGTTTATTAAGGTTTTTTAGGGGGAAGGTTTTTTTTTAATTATTTGTATAAATTTATGGGGTACAACTTTGTTCCATGGATATATTGCATGGTAGTGAAGTCAGGGCTTTTAGCGTATCCATCACTGGAATAACATACATTGTACCCATTAAGTAATTTCTCATCAACCACCCTGCCACCGCCTCACCCTTCTGAGCCTCCACCGTCTACGGTTTGATAGTTCCTTAAACATATACTTATCATACAACCCAACAAGCCTACTAGGCAACTTTATAGGGAAAGAAAATACATTAGTGGTTGCCAGGGACTGGGAGCTGGGGAAGAGACTGACTACAAGGAGAATAAGGAAATTTGTGGGGAGGGGAGATATGACTGAATTGTTCTATATCATGATTTCCATGTACATACACAACTGTATGCATTTGTCAAAATGCACACAATAGAAAAGATGGATTTTGCTATAGGTAAATTATACCTTGATAAACTTAACTTTAAAAATTATTTTTTAAAAAATCCTGTGCCATTGGAATGGATTTTTGTAGTTGAAGGTGACTCCCAAGGAATGACCTATGGATTCCTTGGCACAGTTTGATGCCCAAATAATTAACAGCTTTAGTAATTTTCTTTGTTAAACTCTTCCCATGCCTTAATAGATTGATTGGGAGGGTCTAATCTTTTTTAAAGCTTTTTAGTACTTTTTATTGAAGCCAAATATATCTATAGGAAAATATATAATACTGCAAATGTACAGCTCAATGAGTTCCACAGGGGTGGGTTCCTCTTTAAATTCTAATACTTTCTCTCACCCTGAAAGATTGTCAGGAAGGAATTAAATAGGTCCACAATGTAAAAACAAAAAAGCTTCCAAACTCTTCCCTTGTCAGTTCTTCATAGAGTGGCTTCGTTGTTCTGTTTAAAAATGAGTTCTGAAAATAATAAAATATACTAAGAGAAAATTTAACACACACACACACATTTCCAAATCAGTTTTGCCATTTGGACTATCCATCCCCTAACTTAGCTCCCATTATGTTGTAAGGCAGATATGCCTATTTTCTGATTTAGGAATTAGTAATATTTTAAAACAAGAGGAAAGATATTTAGTAAAGATTTAAGAGACACAAAGTTCTGCCTTCCTGTTATTTTTACTGAACTCAACTAATCCCTACCCATTCGCTTCCTTTTGTGTACTTCTTACAAAGAACAACCTTCAGTAAACTTGCCATGGAAAAAAAAAGTAGACATAAAAGTAGAGATAATACAAGTTGGGAGAGGGAAGAAAGGGAAGAGAACTGAATGAAGGGTGTGGGCACTGATATCTTCAACTTACAAAGGAGAGTCAAGTGTTACTGCCTATTGTTGAACAAACAAAAAAGTATATTATGCAGAAAAACTAAAAACGATAATTTAAGTACAGTAAAAGAATATAGCAAGGGGAAATGTGCACGTAGACAGAAAGAGACAATCTGATCAGACATCAATAAATAATGAATCAAAAAATAATGGTACACATTTACATTAGCACACACAAAATGAAATACTTAGGTATAAGTCTAACAAAATATGTATATTATCTATGAGGAAAATTGCAAAACTCTGATGAAAGAAATTAAAGAACTAAATAAATGGAAAAGATATTCCACATTCATGGATAGGAAGACTTAATTTTGTCAAGATTCTTCTTATTGTGATTGATACATTCTTTGCCAACTATGGGTTTCTCCTACCTTCAACTCTCTTCCAACCACTTGGAGACTTCATTAAAAAAATCATTTCTGACTCTTCAGGCTCTTGAACCACCTACTCACTGGTAGCACCAAACGCTGTCAGTATTCAAATTTTCCACAATATTAACATCTAAGCCAGTACCATGAGTCTATGGGTTGAATCAATGTGCATTTTATATAATGTTATTACAATTCAGAAACCCTATGAATAAACTGAATTTATAAATATGATTCTTAGTTTCACCCTTCCCAAATATTTCCAAAATGGATTTTGAAGAAATGCCTCTAAAAATTATGTCCTTTTATATCTTAATAAACAGAGAACCCTAAACATAATCAGATCTTCAGTCCTCTAACATTCAAGTTTTGTTCCCTCACACAGCATGGCTTCCCCATTCCTAGTCTTCCACAAACCTCTGCTCTACTTAAACTGATGTGCTTGCGATTCTCCAAACACATTATTCACACCAAAGAGGTCCCTACCTAGCTCCTTTCTGCCTCTTCAATGACCTAGCCACAGCTCATCACTCAAGCTCCAAACGACTGTGGCATGTACTAACTGTTCCTCTCACTGGGCTATCTTTCTGTCTACCTATCCACCTCTAAGCTCTTCAAGAGCTATGCCTTTCTGTGGCCAGGGCCATAACAGTAAATACACACAGTATATTCGAAATATGTTTTAGAGGATGAATTTGATTTAAAATAATCATTATACTATGAATTTTTATATATGTAACAAATATATAAATTATCATGCTATATTATAATCTAGGGACTACTGAGATATAAAGCCAATTCTCCCTCAACTAAATCGCCCCAGATTACTCAGCATTCATAACTAATTAATCTACTATTTCCTTAAAAATTGTCAGGTATCAGTCAGCCAGCTCATGCCTATAATCCCAGCACTTTGGGAGGCCAAGGCAGAAGGATCACTGGAGGGCAGATGGAGACCAGCCCAGGCAACACAGTGAGACTCCATCTCTACAAAAAAACAAAAATATTAGCTGGGTGGTGGCATGCACCTGCAGTCCTAGCTACTCGGGACGCTGAGCCAGGAAGATCACTTAAGTAAGCCCAGGAGTTAAAGATTACAGAGAGCTATACTTGTACCACTGCACCCCAGCTTGGGCAACACAGTGAGATCCTGTCTTTTTTTTTTTTTTTAAGTTGTCAGGTATCATTTCTCAGCGTTTCAGCTTCTAGTAGCCCCTTTCTACTACAAATGTCAGTAAGACACCTAATTGTCATAATGTGCCAATTACAGAGCTTTGAGCCACTATACTTGCAATGGAATATACCTTAGCACAATCCTGTTTCTGTATAGACTAGATGCTAAGAAACAAACAAAATGCTTTAAGCACACGGAATAGGTTATATTCCTACTAATTTACTCAGTGACGAAATTATTTGAGATTCTACCGTGTGCCAGGCTAACCTGAATACCAGAGATACAGCAGTGTGCAAACCAAACGCTGGCACAAGAAGAGCCCTTGCTTTCAGGAAGATTTCATTCTAATTTTATTGGAGAAATACAAGCAAGAGAGCTAACAGATAATATGAAAAGTAGTGAAAAGTGGTAAGACAAAAAATAAAGCATGATCAAATGAGAAGGGAGATATTTTAGGGTAGTCAGAGCAGTCATTTCTAAAACACAGACCTCAGAGCAGGAAACATGGAGAAGGGAGGAATGCGAGCCAGGCAAATATCTGAAGGGACACGGTGACTGCAGGAGGAGAAAGGGCAAAGGCCGTGGAGACAAAATGGGCTGGCATATTCCACATGAGCAAGGATACCAATGAAGCCGAAGTACAAGTTCCAGGAGCTTAGCAGGTAACATCGGATACTCCCTATACACAACAAGTAGATTAAGTCACATTACATAAATAGATATACACTCCCTAAAAAGGGCAGTGAAGGTGATCAATTATGAAAACTCATCTCTATCAATCTATAACTTATGAAAAACCTAGAAAAGGTTTTCTTATATTAAATTATAATTGAAAAATCTACAAGTCAGAGCTCAGCTAAAAATTAAACAGTTCCAGTCATCAACGAGTTCACAGGTTCATAAGGCAGAACACATAAATGGATCTCAGTGGAAGAAGTTGTGTATCAGGCCAGGGGCCAATAGAAAGGCCCACTCTGAGCAGACCTCACATGGACCTGTCCAGACTGGCAGCACCAGAGAGAAGGGCTGGGCTCTGTACTTGACATTGACATCATCACATACAGCTAACAATGTGATAGACATATCCTACACATCAAAAATGACTAGCTGTACCGAAAAACAATAGCAGCAAAAACAGATAAAAAGACAAGGAAAGAAATCTACCTTGAGACCTCAAAATAATTTCTATTTCATAATAAAATAGCATCACAAGCAGTTCCCAAAGTATATGTATTGGGTCTATACAACACATCAGTGCTTCTGCTGCTATGGCCCTTCAGCCCCACCCAAACTCCAGCACTGGGTTGATTCGCAGATGTCACATTCAACCCTTACAGTAACACTGCAAGAACTGATACAGTGTCACAAATTCAAAATTGGGCTTCCAACTTCCAACTCTGGTCTACCTACACGTGTTCTTTCTATTACACTCAGAAACAGAAAATCAAATACCACATGTTCTCACTTGTAAGTGGGAACTAAACAATGGGTATGCATGGACACAAAGAGTGGAATAACAGACACTGGAGACTCCAAAACTGATGTCCCTAACCCCCAGCCCACAGAGCTCCATTGCCCCCCTACTCCTCACAGAAAAATTATCTTCCATCAAAGTTAGGAACAGGGTGGGGGGCGGTTAAGGGGTGAAGCTTCATAGCCTCATCTGTGTTTACAGCCGCTCCCCATCGCTCATATCACTGCCTGAACTCTGCCTCCCCACCGCCCCCAACCCCCGGTCCGTGGAAAAATTGTCTTCCATGAAACCAGTCCCTGGGGCCAAAAAGGATGGGGGCTACTGCTCCAAAAGGTGGGAAGGGAGTGAGGGGTGAAAAATTACACATTAGGTATAATGTGTACTATCTGGATGACAGGTACGCTAGAAGCCCAGACTTGAACCACTATGAAATATATCCACGTAACAAAACTGCACTGTACCCTCTAAACGTATAAAAATAAATTTTAAAAAAGAAAATATATTAATGATTTAACAAAGTCTCATAAGAAACATTCAAGCTAGTTTTGAATTACCCTCAAGGGCCATTAAAATTGGATTCCTCTTGTCATTCACCTGTAAATTCAGCAGAGGCTGAAGATGTTCAGGTGTGAAAGTACCCTCTTCATATATTCATATTCTCTCAAATTATAAACTGACCCTTTACACTGTACTATCGTTAGAGTAAACGAAACACTTAAAGAGTAGTTTGCTTTCCCATGGAAACTGTTACCAAGACAAACCTCCTTGTAGGCTGGAGTTCCAAGAACATTAAATCATAAGAAATTGTTTCAGCAGCTGGTTAAAGCTGAGGGTACATAATACAAGACATCTGGCTGTCCGTGCATTTTCAGTTAATTTAAAAGGTATAAACACATTAAAACACTGAAATGTTTGATATATTACATTATCTGCCTGCTCCCTGAGAGTGTTTAAATGGCTGCTCTATTCCTTGTGTTCGTGGCTTATTTACCATCTAAAAGTATCTACTATTTCCATCTCCCTTAACGTCACCGAAACATAATATCAATAAAGGCAAAAAAAAAAAAAAAACAAAAAAACCCAGAATGTACTCATTTAGGATATATACTAAATTGCTGCTGGTATTTGGTAATGAAAAAAATGTAATCAGAGGTGGTGCTATTTCTAAAATTAAATCAGGAACATACGAAGCACCTCACATACCAGGACAAGAAGGCAGTACATGTTATATGTGTTCCCCTCTCCCTCATCTGACCATATGTTTTAAAAAACCTAACCATAGTGGCTTAACCAAGATAGCTATTTATTTTTCCCATGCAAGAAAAAAATCCAAAGATATGGGATGCAAGGTGAGTATAATGTTTCACAATGTCATCCATATCCCATGCTCCTGGGACATTATTCTTCGCATGTGGCACTCATGATAGTTTCAAGATGGCCCAAGCATTGCCTCCACATTCCAGGAAGAAATAAGAGAGAGCAATAAGCAAAAGGCTGAAGGGGGCATGCTCTGCAAGTTCATGACTTCTGCTTGCATAAACTTGACCCAAACTATCTCACATGGCCACATGCAGCTGCTAAGGTATCTCAAAACTAAGCTGGGCACACAATGCCATCCCCGAACAATATTGGAGTTCCATTAGAAAGGAAGGGGAGAAAGGATATTGGGTGTGTAAATAGCTGTGTCTGTCACAAGAGTTCAATTTTAATGGGAAATTATCCACTGTGCCCTTCCCTATCAGATGACTCCTCATTTGTCTCAGCCCTACCTTCGTAGCTGCACACCACCAGACCAAACCACGACAGGGCTTACTGGGTTCTCACTTCTCAATCTACATTAAAATTCTGGATGCTGCATTCATGTACAACAGAAGTCAGGAGCCCATTTTCTCACAAATACCTATCTTTCCTTTGGGGAGTCATAAGCAAATAGCATATTTCCAACCACATCCCCATGTAGATCGAGATTCTATGATGATAAATCTTAAAATCTACTTCTTTATTTCAAAAATAATTCCTTTTAAATATGCATTCTCAACAGGGGATGAAAACTGGTTCTTCAGGGGTAAAAAAAAATCCGTAGACATTATAATGGTTGGTGGCCCTCTGAAGGACCACAGTACATCAACAGATATTCAGTGTGTCAGGGGTATTTAATTTCATTAGAGAGGAGAGGCAAGTATGAAAGAAATGTCTAAAAAGGCTTCTCAGGGAGACAATTTTTTTTAAAAAGGTTGAGAATCACTGCATTAAAAATAACAAATGAGATGAACATTTTGAATGACATAGGAGTTGCAATGAGCTGCAGTGACAGAAGCTCAGTTACAGTAGTGTAAACAAATAAGGATCTATTTTTGTCACATGAGCAGTCTGGGGTGAGGGAGGGGGATGGGTAGTTGTTGACTTTGGTTCAGCAGCTCAAAGACGTCAAAGCAGAATTTTCTGTGAGTCTCATGATTCCTGGTGCCAAGATGGTCACACAACTCAAAAGACCTTGTCCACATTCCAGACAGCAGAAAAAGAACTGTCGAGAAGAACGAAAAGATACACTTCCTAGCAGAGTCAGTTCCCTTTAAAGAGCTTTACCCAGAAGTGTCATTAAAGAACCTTCCCCTACATCTTACTGACCACACCTAGCTTCGGGGAAGACTGGAAATGGAAATCTGGTCTCTCCAAAAGAGGCCAGAAATAAAATAAGGAAGTCAAGAAGAAAGCGGGAACAAATACTAGGTGATCAACTAGCTGTGTCTACCACATATAAACTAGATTGAAATTGTTTCTCAAACTCTTGTTTCCAGAGATCTGATCTGTAAGGCTTCTTATTACAGAGATTAATCTAATTCTATGCCTATCATATGCTTAATAATATTACTAAAGAGTTTATTTTCCCCATAACAACATAACATTTTGTTTTGATGATGGATAGGCAGAGTCTAAACGTTATTAGGCAAGAGAAAGAAAACATGGATATATAATCCTTAAAAGACACACATGAAAGTACTACACCAGAACCCACAAACTCTTCAACATGATCAATTATCTCCAATATGTAAGGAAGGTATAAAAATCCTGGCTTAGCCAGAACTTACAAGAGTGGAATATCAGTGATTAACTGCATCAAACAGCAGAGCAATTCTTCCAAAAGATCTTCTGAGTCAGAACCTGGTAAGACACATAGAAAGTTTTTTAACAAAATATACAGTAGAATGGAGTTGTTTAGAAGTTACATTTTCATTATTATTGAGAATAAAAAGTTATCATTACATAAACTCAGACACTAATGTTGACCTCTGAATAAAATCCAAATCATGAGCAAGTTACCATTATGATCTTTATCTAGAATAGGAACTTTCAATACCAGCTATTAATAAGATAGTTTTCAAAACTTAAAGGTACTTAGGGCTCCTATAGGCCAGTAGTTTTCAAATTTCTTATATGGCACTATGTTTCTTTCAATGAAATCTTATGTTAAAGTCAAATATATAAAACAGATAAAAATCAAGCTTCCCTAGAGGCTTTGTTTGAAGCAGGGTGGAGGACCTATACCTTCCCCCCTCTATAAATACCTCATCTTATCCTTGATCTTTGTGATGGGCCTCAAGGCACCTTTTATGAACCCCAGGGGCTCCACAGACCACAGGCTAACCCCAATAAAGAGGTATACCACCACCACTATAGACAACGAGCTAAAGGTAAAATGGCTTTCTCAAGACACAGAATAAATAAGTGGCAAGAGCAGGATGCAAATTACCATTCTGATGGAAATGTTCGTCTATCCCAAACTGCTATAGCTAACTAAGGGACCTCCAAACTTCCAAAGCCAATCAATATTTTATGTGATTTCTGGTTTTGGACACTACTGACACCTACTACTTCATGAAATTCCTTCTTTCCTCAGTTCTTATAACATCTTATTTCTAACCAACTTCTTTTCCTATTTCTTCCCAGTATCTGCTTCCTCAGAATACCTTTCAAGTACTGGCATGTTCCCCCAAGTTCTGCCATTGGCTTCCTTCCTTCTGACTCTCTATGGTCTCCTTCGTTAACACCACTTACATGCTGGTGGTTCCTAAATCTACAGTTTCCTTCTTCACCTCTCCACTGAATATCATATCTTTACATCCAATTGCCTACTGGCTATCTCCACACCTAGACCCATCTCAAGATGTTCAAAACTGAACTCATCTCTCCCAACACTCTGAATACTTATTTCATCACTCTCCTTTTTGGTGACCAAAACCAAAACCCAGACTACTCTCTCACTCATCCTTCTATAACCAATCCACCTCTCTAGGTCCTCTTGATTACACCATCCAACTCTCTGGTATTTCCTCTCTTCTTCATTTCCTATCATTGTCTCATCATTGCAGTTCAGTTACACAAGTTTACTAAATTAAAACTCATCCCTGGACTCCTTTAAACCTTCCTAGTTAGTATTTGTACCCCCAATTTTACTCCTCTCCAATTCAAACTCCAGATTGCTAGCAGAGGGAGCTATCTGAACTCTATCCTTTCACTCCCCTGGCTGAGATCTTTTCAGTTATCTGAAGCTGATTACCAGGTATCAGAAAAAATTCCAAGCTCCAAAGTACCAGATCCTTCAAGATACTGGTCCTGCATCCCTTTCTACCTTTATCTCCCCTCCATTACTCCCTTCACAATATATATTCCAGCAGCACCTAGATCTCTGCTACATGCCATTTTACGTCACAGGAACATTCCCTCTGCCTGGAATATTCTCCAACAATAAAAACCCAATTTTTTAAAAGCCCATCTTTATCCATCTGAACCATCCTCAATCTACATTTCCTCCATAAAACCCAACTCTCTTTGCCTCACCCTGAATAAAAATAATCTTCTATAAAGTATTTATGCCTCATGCATAAGTTGGTTACATTATACCATCATTTTCTGTCTACATACAGGCAGGCCCCTACTGGACTCTATCCTTCTTGAGGATGATGACTCACAAGAAGCTTGCACATAATATATATTCAGTACAGTTTGTTGAACTGAACCCAAGTGTCTACAGATAAATCCAGCAGTTATTTCCAAAGCATCAAAGCACTTGGATTCTCAAATAAAAATAAGCAGTATTTTTATAGACCACAATACTACCTGGTATTCAGAAATTATAAAGAAATTTCTTCCTGCCTTGCCACAAATAGAACTGGCATAGCAATCCTCTGAGAGGTAAGCACAAATCTTAAAGATGTTAAATTATATTGGACACACCAGTCAATGCTAAAAAGGATACACGGCAAGACTCAAGTTCAACAACCGCATTAATCTCACTCCAAGAAGCAGTCGGCTTGGCTCAGCTAATGAAGAAACTAAAGGAATAAGTAATATTTGTCTCTGAGGCTACATGATAAGGAGTAGATCTAACTAAAATCCTTCTCGTCCCCAAGGCTGTCCAACATAACCAAAGTGAGTTAACAACCTATTCCAATAAGTTGTTTCGTTGGCACATAACACATACTAATACATGCTTGCTGAACTGTCACATGCCTTGACTCATTCTACAGAATGTGTGTCCCAGACCCAAGAAAGAAAGAACATTTAAAATCACTCATTGATCCCATAAAGAATGTTTCAGACCAAATGCCAGTTTAAAAACATATCCCTGGTTTTTTTACATGATGTGAGCGGAAAAAGAGACCAATAAAGTTTGTTCTGGAAACAAACAAACAAAAAACATATCCCTGTTCGGCCAAGCAGCCAACATAGTTTTTTAATTACAGAAGGTGAGAGAACAAGCACTCAGGAACCACAGAGGGTGTATAACTGGATTATTTTTTATTTCTAGGAGTGTAAACAAATCTAATTTTTAAATCTTAAAATGGTGACAAGGATTCTCTATTCAGTTATATGTGCCATCCAAATCATGACCTCAGCCAAGTTTATAGGTGAATCGATTAAGGAGTATACTCACAGCTGTGTTATCAATATAATAATGAAGATGATACATACATTTGATGCAAGTAAAACGTAACATTTCAAGGTCAAAGCTCTAACAAAAGACAAGAATAAGCAATTTCCAGTTGAAATCTCTGAAGATTTCCATTTACTAAAAAAAACTCCTCAGAATTCTGTATTCTTGTTTCTAGGCTAATCTAGAAGTAAATAATTGTATTTTAAGAGAAGAGTGACAAGATTTAATTGCTTACCAGGTTTGATGTTAAGCAAGTCATTCATACTGCATTATTTTCCAAGTAGCGTTTATATCACCTTGGCTTTCACATAAGGCCAAATATCTCCCTTAGTTCCAATAAAAACAGATAAATATAAACTCACCTACCAAAAACTACAGTAACATACTCATGCATTTCATAAAGAGAATCTTAAAAGTCCTTGAAATTTGTAGGCCAATGACAAAGTAAATTGAAGTTCTTTGAGCAAAGGACTTTGCAGAGATTGAGTGTGTTTACTATATTGTGAAGTTTTATAACCTAGAGTCTCTCTCTCTCTTAAGAGTTTTCTCTCAGGCCGGGCGCGGTGGCTCACGCCTGTAATCCTAGCACTCTGGGAGGCCGAGGTGGGCGGATCGTTCTGAGCTCAGGAGTTCGAGACCAGCCTGAGCAAGAGCGAGACCCCGTCTCTACCAAAAA
>CAUYSK010085012.1:0-52328 GCA_963575035.1 Avahi laniger
AACTATTTTAAAAATCTATAAAAAGTAAAGAAAACAGCACAGAAAAGTAAAAAGCAGAAAGCATAAAACATGATGTCAGAAATAAGGCCAAAAACAGTAGTTATAAAAATAAATCTCACAAGGCCGGGCGCGGTGGCTCACTCCTGTAATCCTAGCACTCTAGGAGGCCGAGGCAGGCAGATTGTTTGAGCTCAGGAGTTCAAAACCAGCCTGAGCAAGAGCGAGACCTCGTCTCTACTAAAAATTAGAAAGAAATTAATTGGACAACTAAAAATATATAGAAAAAAATTAGCCGGGCATGGTGGTGCATGCCTGTAGACCCAGCTACTCGGGAGGCTGAGGCAGGAGGATCGCTTGAGCCCAGGAGTTTGAGGTTGCTGTGAGCTAGGATGATGCCACGGCACTCTAGCCTGGGCAATACGGTGAGACTCTGTCTCAAAAAAAAAAAAAAATAGAACCCTAGCCAACAACCTGCAGCAACCTGCCCAGGAAACCCACCCCTTATCTACAATTAAAGAGCCCAGAAAGCAGCCTGTTATACATAAACTTTGTGGGGAAGCCAGATTGCTATCTCTAGTGACAATCCAGGAAGCTAAACACTAACTTCTGCAACAATCAGCCCCAAATGGCCAGGACTTGATTAGTAACTGACAGGTTTCCTAATTTTCATCCCTGCTTCCAGCTTAGGACCAAGCAGGGAAAGCCAAATAGGCAGCCATAACCAATCACACAGGACACCCACTCCTGGTGGGCCCCCCTACAGCGTCCCCACACCAGTGGCCTCCAATCGTTCCTGAAGCCTTCACTTTTTCCCACTCCAGAGGTTTCCCTCCCCTCTCCCTGCCTTTGAGTCTCTGCCCAAACGTAAGTGACGGTGGCTGATTCCCTTTCTACAGCAAGCTCTGGATAAATAGCCTTTGCTTTTCTCATTTCGTTGGTCTTCATTTATTTCCACAGCCATTTATTGATTTTTCTTTTATGAATTTCCAAAAATAATTGCATCTGGGCAACCATATTGAGCCCCAGTGTAAAAGGTTACAAATTAAACCGCTGTGACAAAGAGACCCCAAAATACAATGACCCAAATATGACAGAAGTTCGATTGTCTCCCACATGGCTGTTTGCAGGTAGGGTTAGTCAAGGACGGGAGGCACACTCTGTTCTTTGAGGCCACTCAGGGAGTTAGATCCCTTCTTCCCTGTTGCTCTGCTGTCCCTGGGATGTCAAGCTCACCCACGGGATGGTAGCCCACTCAGCCCACCATGTCTGTGTTCTGACCACAGGAAGGAGGAAGCTTCTTTTAAAGGATGTGATCTGGGAGTTACACTCACTGCTTTCTCTTGCAACTGGCCAGACTTAGCCCCTTGGCCTCACCCCACTACCAAGGAGGTTGGGCAATGTAGTCCCTATAGGTGCCTAGCTGAAACTTGGTCTTGTTACTAAAACACAGAGCAAGAGAAAGTGGATATCAAAGGGCAATTGAATGGGCTCTGCCATACTCACATGATGCTGGGTACTAAGAGATGCAAAATATACATCACTTTGGCCCTGGGAGGTTACCAGTCAATAATGCCCCCTGTGTTAGTGCGAAGGCTAAACCTTCTAGCCAGGCATTTAAGACCTGCCACACTCTCACTATCCCGCTTACCTCTTTCTCCAAAGATCCCCCTCCCTCTCCCTGACAAATACAGCCATCCTGCTCCTCACCCAGGTTATTGGGGATAAGAACCGCTTCCAAATTCAAATTAATTCCTTTGAAGATTTATTCCATCAAATTATTTAAGGGGTTTTAAGGTCCTGTCCCTCAATGCTGGTGAGGGAGAGGGTGGCAGAGCATCTTCCCCACCATGCCGTTCACTGCACTGTGTTGTCATTAACTCTCAGCTGTCTGCTCTTTTGCCCAACTGTGAATTCAGCCAGGGACAAAGCCTGTCTTCTCCATCATCACAGCCAGGCCCAGGCACACAGAGGTGGTGTTGGATGAGCACACTGGACAACAGCCCTCACTTCCTAGGTGTCGCCACCTGAGGAAGACATGGACTATTCTTACTTGGCCCTGCCATTCACCGATGGCAGCCCCCGAGAGTCCAGACAAAACACTTTGGAGGAACCATAGAGTGTTTTAAACTCATAACATCCTGATCTACATGAACCAACTAGAATATCACAATCTCGGAGAAGTTCCTGGGATGCCCATAAACAAATTAAAGCTTCTTCCATGTAAAGAGGAGGCAGCTCTTGCATCCGTGAGGTCTGGCCACTGCATGTGACTTTGATCTGTCAGTCTGTCCCTGGGAGCAGAGTGTTCTGTAGCTCATTTTGACTTGGCACAAACTGATCCCCTCCTCTCAGATCCCACCCTGAACTCACAGCCATTCCACTGATTCAACAGGCTCTGCTCTAATCCAACCACCACAGAACTTCAGGCTAGTCCATCTTAGGCCTGTGAGTGTCCTGAGCAGTTTGAAATCTCTTCAAATCCATGAAAGATTTATTCAGCATCTATTTAGAGAAGAGGCTAAATTAGAAGATCTGCATGGCAGGAAGGTAAACAAGGAGGCTTCTTGGTGGTAAGATTCTGCCTCTCTGTCGCTGGTGTAAGCAAATCAGCTCTGACCTCAATTTGCATCCTCTGCTCAGGCAAATAAAACCCCCATATAGCTTTTACTTGGAAAAAGTCCCATAACAGTCTCAACACCTCCCTTTTACCACTCAGTAGCTTATCAAGTGATCTCTCAACTGAAAGAACCAAACTCTGTAAAATAATTTAAAGAGGTTTATTCTGAGCCAAATATGAGTGACCACTGCCTGGGGAAAACACAAACTCAAGAATCCTTGAGTAAGTGGTCCCCAGGTGGTCGGATTACAGTTTCGTTTTATACGTTTCAGGGAGGCAGGAGTTATAGGCAAAGACATAAATCAATACATGGAAGGTATACATTGTTAAGCCTGAAAAGGCGGGATTTTTTTAAGTGAGGGCTTACAAGTCATAGGTGTATTTAGAGATTCTTTAATCTGTAGTTTGTTAAAGAAGTAAGGCTCTGTCTAAAACTTGAGGTCCATAGAAAGGAGTGCTTAAGTTAAGATAAAGGGGTCTGTTACCATATGATACCCTGCCAGAAAAAAAAATGACCCCTTTAACTAGATGTTATGGATTGTAAGGCATGACTTAACCCTTGCCTTGCATGGCCTTAGGTCCTGTTTATAATTTGGTTTCTCATTGCCACAAAGAGTCTGTTTTGTCAGTCTTATGATCTCTATTTTAACATCGATGCCGATCAGTTGTGTCTAAACTCCAAAAGGGAGGAAGTATAACAAGGATGTCTGACTTTCCTTCCCATCATGGTCAGGAATTCAGTTTTTCAGATTTTACTGGGGTCCCCTTGGTCAAAAGGGGGTCTGTTCAGTCATTTTCAGTTCTCTTCTGGAAAGAGTTCCGGTAAGTATGGTTTTCCCCATCCCATACCATTTCCAGGAATCTCTGAGCATACTTTACAGACTGCTGCCCTGCTCCCTAGCCCAACCCCACCTCTGACAGCTCAGCCCCCACGTGTGCAGCCCCAGCCCGTCTGATTTTGCATTTCATATAAATGGAATCATGCAATACCATTGGCCCTTGGTATCTGTGGGGGACTGAATCTAGGACCTGTGAAGGACAGATACCAAAATCCATGGATGCTCAACTCCCTGGTATAAAATGGTGTAGTATTTGCATATAACATGTGCACATCCTCTCATGAACTTTAAATCATCGCCAACTTACTTATAATACCTCATACAATGTAAATACTATGTGAACAGCTGTTAAGTTCTATTTTTTAGAGAATAATAGCAAGAAAATAAGTCTTTATGTGTTCAATACGGATGCAAGTTTCTCCCCAAATACTTTCTTTTTTAGAGACAGGATGGCTCTGTTGCCTGGGCTAGGGTGCAGTGGTGTCAGCCTAGCTCATAGTAACCTCAAACTCCTGGGCTCAAGTGGTCCTCCTGCCTCGGCCTCCCAAGTAGCTGGGAATACAGGCCTGGCTAATTTTTCTTATTTTTTTGTGGAGATGGGGTTCTCGCTATGTTGCTTAGGCTGGTTTTGAACTCCTGGCCTCAAGTGATTCTCCAGCTTCGGCCTCTCAAAGTGCTGGGATGACAGGTGTGAGCCACCACGCCCAGCCCCAGCCCAACGACGCAGCCCTGCCCGGCTAGCCCCAGCCAGATCCAACAACCTCTCCGTGTGGCCAACCCCAGCCGATCCTTGAGGCCTGCCCTTGTCATCCTTACATCCTTGGAATATTGGTGGGAAAACCGAGTATCAAAAAGTCACCTGCATTTCATGCCTCTTGTTCTGCAAAGAAACGAATTGGGGTTTTAAAATAAGACAAACTGGGCTTGAGCAGGAGTGGGAAGACTGCCAATTACAATCTCTTAATTCAAGGTTGCTTGTAAAAAAAAAAAAACTTGAACTGTTTCCATTTTTTAACAAAGTGAACCTTTGATGTTAATTCTGACCTTAAAAAAAAAAAGAAGGAAAAAGAGAAAGAAACAAAAGAGAAGCTTTTCTCCTCATGATTTCAATCCCAAGAGCTGTGTGAAATCAAGCCCTCAATAGCACTGACTCACACTGGCCCCAGCCGCTCGCAGCACGAACCCGTGTGGCTTTGCACAGGCACACTCCACCCGTAGACCCCCCGTGGCTCTGTCTTGGAGGAGCTTTACCCAGCTTTGTTCACTTAGTCTCTGTCATTTGGGCTGGAAATGATTTAGTGGTTTCTTTACATTTAAACAATTGCATTGTTCATGTTTCAACACCTGCAAATACCCAGAGAGTCCCAATCTATTCCAATTATCTCACGCATTAGCATTTCCAGCTCCCCCCATCTGCTAACAAGAACCACAGCCGGGGAGTGAGCTAATCCGTTCAGAAGTGAAATGATTTTGTGTCTGCAGTAACCATTCTGGGATTATGACTGCACTCCACTGACATGACAGAACCATAGAGGCGATGAGTGGAAGGTGCACGCTTTGTAACCACAGAAAATAATCTGGGCTTATCTTGCTTTCCAAACAGGTTCTACATTCTTCAATATCTGAGTTTAAAAGAAAGGACCAAGATGGTGGAGGATTTGTTAACGACTTAACGTATTTGGTATAAATACTGCTCCATGAATCACTGCACTGGTAGGAGCAGGAAGAAGAGGGGAGATGGAGAAGAGAAAATTGGGGAGTAGGTGGGAGAAAAAGAGGAATGTGTGGGCTGTTTTAGACTGTTTCAGGCAAGCACCTGGGATGAGGTGCATCTCAAACCCATGCTGACTCTTCATCACAGTGCGGAGTTAGCATTTTCCCTTGGCCACCCCCTTCTCTGCCCCACCCACCACCACGCAGAGATGTCAGACTTCCTTTGGGGCGAGGTACTGCTCTGTCTTGTGGCTCTTCCAGAAGCCTATGAAATTATATACGTTTCAACACTAATCCTTCAGGAATATGCACCCAGCAAAGAGGGAAGGCGGAGCAGTGACTCATTCATGATGAAATTTTCACAAGTCTAAAGTGAAATGAAAAAAAACACGAATAATTATTGATATGTGTATCAATGGAAAAGAACCCAAACTCTGTAAAATAATTTAAAGAAGTTTATTCTGAGCCAAGTATGAGTGACCATGGCCCAGAGCCACACCCAGGAGGCCTTAAGCAAGTGGACTTGCCATGGTTGGGTTACAGTTTGGTTTTATACATTTCAGGGAGACAGGAATGACACATAAAGTCATAAATCAATACATGGAAGGCATACCTTGGTTTGGCCCGAAAAGGCAGAATGTCTCAGAGCAGGGGATTATAGGTTACAGGTGGATTTAAAGATTCTTTGATTTGTAATTGGTTAAAGAAATGAAGCATGGAATGTCTAAAGGCTTAGAATGTTTTAAGTTAAGATAAGGAAGTCTGCCAATCAGAGACAAGTCACCAGACAGACTCTGGAGATTTGGTGGGTAAATTGAGGACCTGCAGGTATGGTTTAAACATTGTCATGCATAGCCTTAAGGCCTGTTAATGAGTTACAAAGGGTATCTCCAAGAAGGGAAAGAGGCATGAAGAGGCATGCCTGATCTCTCTTCTCAAGGCCAGCAATTCAGCTTTGGGGTATTTCTGGGGTCCCCTTGGCCAAGAGGTGGTCCATTCAGTCAGCTGGGAGGCTTAAGATTTTATTTTGGTTCGCATGTGGATAGGCAGTAGGTAGGTAGATGAAGGTGTGAGATTACTAACTCATTTTGGGAGAAAGTTTATTATGCTGAGATTATGCTTTTATCATTTATTTGGGATCAACGAGTCCTATTATGATAAAGATATGACAGAAGATAAGGGGTTTTGGTTTGGGTTTTTAGTTAACTCCATTTGGCAAAATTAAAAGCTGACTACCCTATGTAGGTCTCCTCTTCTTTTTAAAATTTTTCTAATTTGGGTCTAGGAAACCACTGGCCTAGAGCTCAATTTCTCAATGACTCAGTGGGCTCAGTCATCCAGATACCCTCTCAGCCTGCTTGGAGAACATGCCTCACCTACCTTTGATCTTTTTCTTTGGTGAGGGCAGCCACCTGGCATTCTTTGAAAAGAGTTTGTGAAAAGACTAATTGAATTCCTGGGAAGTGGAAAGACCTCAACACAAAGCCACAGCTGAATGCATCTGCTGCACACACCATATCAGAGAAAAGTGAGGATTTAGCAATTTCCCTTTCTTGCAGAATGATGATGAGACCAGATTTATAAGGGGATTGCTTTTATTTCTGATTTCCTTAGTGGGCCACCTAAACTGTTTTTAAAATTTAACCAGTTAATTGTCCAAGGAGTGCATCACAAAAAGATGTTTCTTTTTTATTGTTTGTACACATCAAAGTGGCCTACACAGAAATATCCTTTGTCACATGAATCAGTTATCTATTGCTGCAATCGGAACTGCATAACACCACCCAGAAAAGCTCAGGGGAAATACAGCAATGAGCGATCATTTTGCTCGCAAGTCAGGTGATTTAGGTGGGGTGCAGTTAGGCAGTTCTGGTCTCAGTTGACCTGGCTCACCTGGCTCTGAGAAGACCCAGCTCTGCGACCTCGAGGTCTTGCTCCTTGAGGCTAGCTCAGGCAGGTTCTCATAAGGACTGTGGAGGAGCAAGAGAGTGAGTGGAAATGCACACTTTCTGGTCTCACATTTGCTAACATTCCATTAGCTAAAACAAGCCACATAACCTAATCCAGAACAGAGGGAGGCGGGGCATCAGAGTCACCTGGCAAAGGATGTGGATGCAGGCGGGGTGAACAATTTGGACAATTAAAGCAGCCGGTGCACTGTGTACCATGCTATACTTTTTAGGTTTCCATTGAGTGTGAATCTGAATTTGGAAGGCACATGAGTCTTAAAAACACATTTTCTTCCTTTCACTTCCCTGCCGCACACCTGTGCTCCCCCAATAGACAGATCTGTGAAGCTTGCATAAGGTGATGGATGTGTTTGTGGATAATTATTAATCAACAACAGCAACAAACACCTCCCTGGAATCCCTCAAGATATGCAGAGGTGACGCAGCCTGGTGCTGCTGTTTGTGTGAAATGAAGGTGTCCTTCCCATCCCCACACGCCAACGTCTGCTTATAGACAAACCTGACTCAGGCAGCACATCTGTCACCAGACTTGCGCAGCTGTGCTCCCACCTCCACCACCCACAGTGGCAGCTGTGAGTGCCTGGAGCTCCGTGGTGGCTTTTGTGAATGGAGGTGCTACTCCAGTGGTGGAGGGGACAGCACAGAGGGGGCCAGGCCTGTTGGAGCAATGGACGATTTGTGTTTGATCTCTGCTTCTGTCACTTCCTGGCCAAAATGCTTGGGACTCTTTGATTTCTAGTAAGTATAGCCAACCTCGACAAAATTAAGATATGGGGGTGTCTCGTGGGATACAATTGCGGGACTGCAGCTGAGCCCCAGGAAGGAAACTTGCCAAGAGACAATGGGAAAGAGCAGGGCACGCTCTTGGCTTCTTGTCGTGGCCTCTCTGGCCTGCCCGTGTGGCCAACAAGAGATGGTGGTCTCCCAACTGCTGGGTTTATCTACTGTAGGTGCAGCTACATGTGGACCATGATTATCCATCCCAAATTCAATTTCCTGGGAAAGGAAATCTGGCCTCCCTTGGGCCAGGTTTCTGCTCCTACTCCTGGAGGCAGTGACACAGGACAAACAGGGCTGCACTGGGCTCAACCCAGTTTCCAAAGAATGTCTAGTCATTCTAATATCTGTCAGCAGGACAGATAACCTCCGGTATACCATAATACTGGGCAAGTGAGTTAGCCTCTCAGAGCCTGTTCCTATGTGTGTCGGGATTCAGGACATGCTACCCCAAAGCATGTCACCTTGGAAATTGAGAAAACAGCAGGAGCTGTCACTTTGACCTCCCACCTTTCTATGTGAGAGCAGGCCCTAAAGGAAAGTAGGTCATAAGACTCATGTGGCAGGTGTCTTGCCCTACACCCAGAGGAAAGGAATGCTACACAGAGACCAAGAAGAATCAGAACAAACAGGCCTTGCTAAGTTCCCCCCAGTTTATCACCATTAGATCATTTTCTTCTTGTCCAATCATACTTCTACATGACTGTCCATTCTTCACCAAAGCTAAATATAAAATACAGTTTTCCCTGGATCTTCATTTCTGGAGGCTCCTGTATTATGTAATACTTTCATTAAATAAATTCATAATGCTTTTCTCTTGTTAATCTGTCTTTTGTTATAGGGGTGTCAGCCATGACTCTTGCAATGGGTGAAGAAAAGGTATTACTTTTTCTCCCCTGTATCTGTACAGTGGAGGATATGTTCGAAACCATGTCTCTGGACTATTGTAAAATTTGAATAATTTCAATATATTAATAAAAGAGAATAAAAGAGTAAAAGAGAAACACCTTTTTGTGAACTACAAACACTAAAAAATATTGATTTAATATCTCTTATATAATAAGTACTTTTTTTTTTACAGACAGGGTCTTGCTCTGTTTCCCAGGCTGGAGTGCAGTGGTGTGATCATAACTCACTGCAGCCTCCAATTCCTGGGCTCAAGTGCTCCTCCTGCCTCAGCCTCTTGAGTAGCTGGGCAGGTGCATACCACCATGCCCAGCTAATTTTTTAGAGATGGGGTCTTGTTATGTTGCTCAGGTTGGTCTTGAACTCCTGGCTTCAAGTGATCGATCTTCCTGCCTCAGACTCCCAAGTTCTGGGATTACAGACATGAGCCACCGTGCCTGGCCCCTCTTATATAATAAACACTTTTATTCACATCCTGTGAAACTAATGGATACATCTAAGATCAGGCAGGAGTGTCTGAAGGGATTTGTTGCTGCTTCTAGATCCCTGGCACACTTATACCAGGCATTGCCAAAAAGAGTCACTATCGAAAGCTACAGCAGATATTTTTAAATTATCTTTAGTTTTCCTAATTAAGGAATAGTATATTCTTATTGCAAAGCATTCGAATAATATATAATAATATGCTATTATTATATAAGTAATATATAATATTATTGAAATGTATTCTACAATAAGTAAAATATCCCCCATTATCTACTCCTGCTCCTGCCCTGAAAAACCCTGAAAAATCCCCAAAACAACTTTGCTACAGTTTGGCACTTCTCCTTGCAGGTGGTTTTTATATAAGTGTGCATATACACATACACACTCAGGGTTGTTGTTTTTTCCTACACAATGGAGTCATATAATTAATATTCTCTTGAGCTTGCTTTTTATGAACTCTTCCCATGTCAGTATATATAGGATGTAGTATTCTATAACCATTGCTTAGCATTCCTTTGCATGACCGCACCTCAAAGTATCCATCACTGGGTAGACAGCTGTATGTGTCATTATCTAGACAGATACTGTTAAAGAATATTGAAGTCAAAACAAAATTTGCCCTTTTTTTAAGCCTTTTAATTTCTTTTCTCAGAATATTTCAAAAGCCTTTGGAAGAGAGAAGTGGTAAGAAACCCACATAGAGGCAAAGGCAAAAATAAATGCAGTCCCTCCTCCGGTAGACAGCTGAGCCATGACAGAATGTCCGGCTGATTGCAGAGCTGGCTGACCCCATTAGAACCCCAGGGATCAATAAATTCATGTTGAAAATAAAATGGCTTCAACTTCACCTTCAGATGTAAGAGCCCAGAATAGTATCAAGACATGTTTAAAGGCACAGTTCAGATGACTAGCCTGGAGGTTTCCACACGTCGTGATATCTTTATTCGGATATCCACAAATTCATCCCAAATTCATACTCCGAATCAGACAAGCTATAAAAAAAGACAGTGTTGCACTTGTGGCAGGATGGGGCTTCTCTCTGCCTGCCGGGATCCTGCCCTGAAAGGAGAGCATTTACCCTATTTTCTTCTGGCACCGTTTCCTCACCAAACCAAGATAACAGAAGAGGCCTTTGGAAAGCAGAGAAAAGTGAGTGCACCTGCTCCCAAGGGAGTTGGGTACACGTTCCCTTCTCCCTTTCCGATCTCTCTCAAATAGAGAAAAGACTAGGTTCCTTCTCAGCCAATGAGCTGACCTGAACTCCTGAGGGAATTTTACTTCTCAATACGCAATTTATCTCCCAAGCCACACCTGATGTTAGATGCAAACTTAAAAATTAGAGGATGGTCCTCAAACCCCACAAAGAGATCTGTTACAAACCGCCTTTAAGGTATTTAATAAGAGGGATGAGGAGCAACAATTTCAAAAACAAAAGAGGGACCAGGACAAATGTCAGATGTTGGCAGCTGTCATCAACAGACCCCCGGAACGTCCTCAGTCAAACTGGGGAAAGGGGCGAGTGACACCACCAGGCCCGTGTTTTAAATGTAAACAAACAGGCCACTGGGCTAGACATGGTCCTAATCCTCAACCACCCCCGGGGGACCTCGTCCCCTCTGTGGAATGAGCCACATCCCTTCCTCCCAACAAACTGGACAATCCTGATCTCGCACTACCAAACCTCTTAGGCCTGGCCGCAGAAGACTGATGGTGTCTGGGACCGACAGGCCCCAAGCCGATCACCACATCGGATCCCTGATAACTCTGTTGGTGGCAGGTAAGCTGATGTCCTTTCTCATCGACACGGGGGCAACCTTCTTGGCCCTGCCAGAATTCCACAGACCTACACATCTCTCCTCACTCTCCATTGTGGGAGTTGACGGCCTTGTCGCCCATCCTCTAAGAACCCTCCCTTTGACATTCAAAATATCCTTCCCAATTTCCTTGCCAAGCTCAATACCTAATTCCTTTACAAGGTCTTCAGGAAAAAAGCCAGATGGATCATATCACCTAGTCCAAGGTCTAAGACTCATTAAGCGGGCGGTGAGACCCATCCACCCAGTATTCCCTAACCCTTACACTATCCTGTCTCTTATCCCACCCTCCACCACCCACTATACAGTCTCTTGTGGCTTCCTCCCTCTGACTTACGGAAAAGCTTAACTGAAACTTTACGTGCAACTTTTCCTTGGTATGCTCTAAGCTTTCAAACGATAAAACTTTCTACCTTACTTCATGTAAAATTGTCTATATGTCTATATGTTTGTGTGACATGTGTATGTAATGTTTCCCTACCAAAATAAGTAAAAGAGCTCTAATTAATTGGCTTACATCAAATATTTCATTAAAAACAAAATAGAAAGCAACTTGTGAGTAACAGAAAGAGATGTAAAAAGGCAATGAGTGTGGAAATATGTTTTTGGTAAGAAAGAATCTTGTATGGAATTTTTTTTGTCCTAAATGACTGGTTATTTAGGAAATGGGAAAGTTAGGACAAAACGAAAAGTTTTAGGCATGTTTGGTAGACGGTCTGTGCAGGTTGAAATAAAGTTTATCAAGGGAGTTTAAGAAAGAATTTAGTATGTGATAAAACAAAGTTTTCTTAAAATATTAATTTGCTCTTATAAATATCTGCTCCAAGGCTGTGTGAAATTCCTGAAGTTCTAGTAAGCCTTAATATATATTATCAATAATAATTACATATGCTAAATTGTGTAACAAAAATAACCAAATCTCCTTTACATCTGTAACCATGACTATTGTGAAATCTTTACCATCTGCAGATGGTTGTTGTTTTGCTCCTATTCTTCTTAAACAACAGTTTGTAATCAGCTGTAGTCCAAGATTTGCTTCATTAAAAAATGTCATAGAAAGAGCTAAAATTTTTATGACTTTTTATTTAAAACATTATTAATTCTCTTGTTTTGCTTTCCAAAGCCATTGAAGTAGTATCAAGTAAATAACAAAGTTTTCTCCAAAACTTAAACTATTAAATTCCACCTGACCCAACCTTATTCATCCTCTTTAGGCCTAAGGGCTATTACAGAAGAGACAGGTGTATAAAATTGTGTAAACCGATTTCAGGAGATAAAAATTAGTAAGTTCGGTTCTGTTCCCTTGTCTTCCTCCACCACCCCCACCTGGCACCTACCTGCCAGCAATGAAACTCACTGGATGGCTTCTTAAAGGAACCACAACACTTACTAGATTTTAGTCTAGATTTTACTCAAGGATTCCCAGGAAAACCTGGGTCTCCTTCGACCTTTTAAATAATTCTCTCAGCACAGCTAAGCTTCTAGAAATCCCGTCCAAGAGCCATCTCTCCTGACTCAAACCTACTGTGGGCGCTCTGTGACATCTCTGTCTTTCTGCAGACCAAGAAACTTCTCTATCTTCTCATAAGCATAAGCTCTTTTCACCACGCGTGATCTTAAACTCTTAACTAAGGCCCGTAGTAGCTCTACTTTCAACTCTCATTTTCAAACCCTACATTCTCCACTATCTAGTAAAATTCAGGTCCTAACTATTTCTCTCCAATAAAACCCTATCCTGCCTCTATTCTGATTTCAAGACCGTCCATTTTCAACCCCCTCCCTTTTAATAAATGAACTCCATAAAAAGATCTCTACGCCCCTCCTCAGCTCGAAGAAGCTACAGAAGAAAGGTCTCTGCCCATTTTCCCAGCTTCTGAGTTCATTTTACATAAAAATTTAATTTTAACAACAGAAAAGGGGAAATGTTAGGGTGGCCTTGAATCTTCCAATTCTCTAATAACAGCTAAAAATCAATTCTGAGGTCTCCCTACTCTTTGCTAACTCTCTCCCAAACTAGCAGGCAACCTGCTGGGACTCTGTTTTCCCAAACACCTAAAACAGCCCAGAAAAAAAATGTAAATCTTTCTCTTTACGTTTCCCCAGCTCACAGCTTTTAGAATTTGTTTTATAGCCTCGAGGTGTTCCTGAGAAAAAGCTCCGGGACAGACTGCAGGGGAGTAAACTCCAGGTCTTTGTTTCCTGCCCAAAACTGTATCTCAGGGACAAAGATCATATCCCCTGCAATAGGCCTGACTGCATTTAAGAAATAACCAATCTCCAGGAACAGGAAAAAGCAATCAGAAAGACACCCACGACGCCTACTTCCCAATCTTTCTAATTTTTAGTCTTTACCCTTTTCCCATACCTTACCCTTCCTTTTCTTATATGTATATAATAAAAAGGGTGGAATGTTAGGTTTGTTCCAGGTGGGAACTCAAAGTATGTATGGGACAGAATGCAGTTAATGGAAAACCGAGGTCTGTGAATCAATAGCCACAGGAGTCTGGGGAGTCCCAGGAGGTTGTAAACCTAACAGACAGCTGCAGCCAGCATTCTTATCCCCCTCCATAAGGATGGAACTACCCTCCTCTCTTATCTCTAAAGGATGAGACAGACCCTAGGGTACCAGAAATTGGTTGTTTGAAAAAAAAAAAATATTGCAGCGGCTGTTCTGGCCCGGGTTCTCACTCCCCACTAAGAAACCCTCTATAAAACCCAAGGCTCTCCCCTCCCTGAGTGTGGATGCTCTTTGGCCTGCACCCATCTGCACCCAGATGCCCAAAATAAACAGCATTTTGCTACACATGAGGCTTCATGTCTCTCTCTCTGCTCCGGGCCTAACAATTACATCTGCAAAGCTCCTATTTCCAAATGAGGCCACATTTACAGCTGCCAGGAGTTAGGAGTTCAACATATCTTTTTGGGGAACACAGTCAACCCACAGCAGTATTCGGGACTGTGTCACGGAGAGGGTGACATCTGAACAAAGTCAAAAGAAGTGAAGGAGCAAATCATGCAGGTATCTGGGGAAAGAATGCCAGGCAGGGAAGAGCAAGCGCAAAGCTTGGAGGTGGGGCGGTGACTGGAACATTCGAGGAGCAGCGTATGGGCCACTGTGGCCAGCACAGCGTGGACCCAGGCAGAGGAGAAGGTGGTGAGGTCAGAGAGGGGACCAGCGAAGTGCACTGTTTCGTACCAGGTACAGTTTTGAGCTGAGTGACAGGATCTGACTGACGTTTTAAAAGGCTCTCTTGGGGCCGTGTTAAGAATAATTGAAGTGGGGAGACCAGTAATAATGGAAAGGTTTGTTTGCCTTTGGTTGTTTGCTTCGAGGCACCTGAAGAAACTAAGGCTGCTCTCAATATTCTGCTCCACTGAGGGGAAAAAACAAACAATCGGAATGATCCCTGAGAACCAGGATCCTGGGCAGCAGAGAACATGTCTTACTGGGGTGGGGGACCCAGGTGTCTCTCTAAGGGAGATTTGAAGCCGATTCACTGAGACAAACGAGAGAGACAGGGAGCTAGCCTGTCACCTGCACAGCACAGGGATTAAAATGACCCTATCCCTGTCCCCTGCTGCGTCTGACACCAGAGCCTGTATTTCAGTCCTGGACTTGAAGCGTCTTTGAAAACCCACAAAGACTCTTCCCTTCACTCAATAATTCCTGATTTCATGGTTGTCCCCGCGAGAACTCAGCTTTCAATGGTCGATGTGTCATAGGTGCCAATTTTAGTTATTTTTTTTTAAACTTTTTTCCTTAGACTTTGAAAACTTTTTCTGAGGGATCCTCCCCCGGAGTCCTGTGGAAATATTAGCTCCTTGGCCCCCTTTCCCCATCAAGCCTGGTCTACCCTGTCAGATGCACGGACTCCATGGAAAGTTTTTGGAATTACCGCTAATCCTCCGACCTCAGAAGCACAGGGACCCAGCGAGCAATTTCACAACGCCTCCAGGAAGGCTCAGCCCTTGATTAAAGAAATGTGTCCTCAGGAGAGGCAAGGAGGAGCCCCCGGAACCCCTCCCACCAGCTCTGGCCTCTCCCCCGCTGGCCCCTCTCCTGCCCACCCCTCACCACCCACCGTCCCTCCACCCCACGGGAGAGCTGGAAGGGTTTGTGGCCCACATTTCTGAGGTTCCATTCATGAACCTCAAGTGCTACAAGTTATTGAACTTTAGAGCTCTATGGAAGCCTCCAACCTGAAAAGCACTTTTGGCCCGTCAGCATCCATTTTGTCTTCTTGGGGGTCACAGCACCCAGTTTTCTTTGGGGAACCCCCTTTCCCTGTAGCATGTGGCTGGGAAGAAATGCCAGCCAGTGTGCTTACCCACCTTCTCCAGGTGGTCCGGGCCAGGCCAGGTAGATCCTGAATGTTAACGTGAGTGGAGGAGGAGAGGGGAGACAATAGGAGCTCATTCCTTCTAGAGGCAACCCTCCACCAAAAAAAAAAAAAAGGACTATTGATTAAATATTGTCAACTGGACCCTGAAGCTGTCCTGGTTCCTGTTCTTTTTTTGAACCTGATTCTCCAGTCTTCCCTTCAATTCTGTGAACTTCTAGATATTACAGAAATCTATAATAGATTTCTTTGTTTTGTTTTGTTTTTTTGCTTAGGTTTGCAAATATCAATTTTTGTTGCTTGCAACCAAAGCATCTTGACAAAGGATTTATCTGATTCCACCCCTTCCCTCCATGAGAAAACCGACAGCCAGAGTGGGACTTGCCTGAGGTCACACAGCAGAAGGGAACAGAACTAGACAAAGAGTTCAGGTCCCCCAGCCTCTCCTGGGGCTCTTCTGCTCTGCCAGGCTGCGCGTGTGTCTTTGGCAGTTGAGGCAAGGTTGATACAGGGGAGCTCTGCCACTGCGTGCCCGAGCGAGGTGGCCCCGCAGATGCTGTGATGGCTTCCCTTCTGGGAACAGTGCCTTCGGGGTGATGGAGACACCCCGCTCCTGTCCTTCCACATGTCCTCACCGTGTTCCCATCTCTGCATTTCCAAAGCCACTCTCTGAGCAGAGGCTTGTACTGCTTCTCCTCCCCCCAGGCCTCCCTGCCTCCACTCCTTACTTATTTCCTTCCCTTCCCTCTCCCCTGCCCTTTTTTTTTTGAGACAGGGTCTTACTCTGTCACCCAGGCTAGAGTGCAGTGGCATCTTTGTAGCTCACTGCAGCCTCCAACTCCTGGGCTCAAGTGATCCTCCTGCCTCAGCCTCCCAAGTAGCTGGGACTACAGGTGCTTGCCACCGCAACGGCTAGTTTTTCTGTTTTTGTTAAGACAGGGTCTTGCTCTTGCTCAGGTTGGTTGGAACTTCTGGCCTCAAGTAATCTCCCGCTCCAGCCTCCCAGAGTGCTAGGATTACAAGTGTGAGCCACCTGGACTTCCCTCTCCCATTTGGCAGGTAATTATGAGGGCAGATCACATCACGCTGTGCTTCCCAACCTCTCCAGCATCTAGTGGCTTCCCATGCCTATGGAAGTAAATCAGCCAAAGCCTTCTCAACCCTTCCATCTGGCCTTAATTTCTACTCTGTGACCACACACACACCCACACACACACACCCTGCTGTGCCCTCTTCACCTAGGTTCTGCTCGTCTCAATCCCCTAAGTAGTCCCTCCATCAGATCCCTTCCTCCTCTTCTCCTCCTTTGGAAATTCTTTCGGGTTTCATGAGCTGAGTTCACACTTCTTGCTTAAAGAATTCTCTGACCCCATCCTCCTTTCCCAGATTTGAGGTCTCTGCCCAGTGCTCGCCACAGTGATCTGCTAAGGCTGGAATTGTGCTGCTGTTTCCCGTCTACTTTGCACGTCGTCAGTTGCTCATGGGGATTGTTAAGTGCCTCAAAGACAAGAATTCTGTCTTACCATCTCTGTGTCCCACCCGCAGAGCCATCACATGATGCTCAATACAAGCGCGTTGAATATGCCCATTCAACAAACGAGTTGAACACTGAACAGCAGACACGGCAACTTAGGTTGGGTGCCAACTCCCACCATTCTCTTCTCCCCCAAAATAGATTTTTCTCATTTCCTACCAAGAAATCTTGGTTCTCCTCTACCCACTACTTCCTTCTGCCCTGTATATTTACACCTTGCCTGCTCCCAACTTAATCAAATCATAACATTTGTCACACTGGTTTCCTATGTTTTAAAGAAATATAAATCTTAGATACAATTATTACCCACTAGGATGCCTTCTCCATCCCCTTCTTTTCTGTTCCTCCCAGACCTAACTACTTTCCTGAACTTGATATTTATATATTTTGCATGTATTTATTCTGTACACAATCAGGTCCATTGAACTGGAAACTTGAAGAGGACTGATGTGTCAAGGAGCAAATAAAATGTGGATGTTTATAACTGTGGTGTGACAAGAAATTCCTGCATGACACTAATTGGCCCCCAGCCTAAATGGTTAAGGGATCCCCTTGCCCAGAGGTTTCTTCACTCCACGAGGGCTGTTGGGACCACAGAGCTTTGGGTCTGCACCCCCTGAGGAGCAAGGGGGGTCCTAGGGAAAAGGCTCCCCTCTCACCTCCACGTAACCCTGGCAGGAAACCAATGTGGGGGTCATCTTGGCCACTCTCCGCCCAGAGCCAGGGCCAGCCTTTGTAGTCTGGCCAAACTCACTGTGTATCCTTAATGTCAACATAGCACATTAGGCTTGCATATTTTCAAATTTTCTATAAATAGTGTGCTATTACTGTATATATCCATTCTGCAGCTTGCTTTTTCTTCTTTTGCTCAACTTTGTATTTCTAAAGTTAATAACCATGTTAAATCTCAAAAAACTACTCCAGTATATGTATTTAGAAAAACTTACATCACTTTTTTCCTAGTGCAAATTACCCACTTTTTAAATTCTTACAATACTGCAGCGAATATGCTTGTGCATGTCTCCTTGTTAGTATATATGAGTGTTTCTTGCTCTTCTTCCTTTATGACAATCTGATAGGTATGTGAAATGGTATCTCCTTGGGGATACAATGTGCATTGTTTTATTACTAGAAAGAGTTGAACCACTGAGGCAGGGCTCAGCAAAATTTTTCTGTAAAGGGCCAGATGGTAAATATTTGAGATTATATTCATATAGTCTCTATTTCGATACTTGGCCCTGCCCTACTTCTCTGCCTCTGTCTGTGACAGGAAGGCAGCCGCAGACAATACATAAGCTAATGAGTGTGTTCCAATAAAGCATTATTTACAGAAATAGGCAGCCAACCAGCAGGCAGTAGTTTACCAACCCTTGTTCAAGGTGAATTATCTGAAAAACACAAATAAACCAACATAAAAATGGGCAAGATCTAAACAAGCAGTGTATAGAAAATAATGTCCAAATGGTCAATAAAGATACAAACAGTTGACCCTTCCTAGTCACCAGAGAGTTTATGAGCCAATTTTCTCCCTAACACAGCCCCAGAAAGCCTGTGGGTACTTCTCCTGGGTGGCAGGAGGCATCCATGTGAAAGAGACCAGTGACTGGAGCACCTTGAGGCAGCTCTCCCCACCTGGAGTGAGGGGCACAGGCCCTGTCTGCTCTTTACTTACATTGAAAGTGTCCAGAACCCTCCTTCGCACCATCAGATGCACGTAAAAAATGCAGCCCCTGCTGCTAAGCAAGTGAAGGAGGCGAGGACAGCAGCTGGTAACGTCGTTGACAAGGGACAGAGAAAATTTCCAGACTGTCCTTCTTGAAGGTTAAATGCCTTCTTTGTGAAAGGAGACCAGGACAATTGCGGTAACAGAGCAGAGGCAAAGCGATTTCCAGAGGCCTTTCTGCCTGGTCAGCTGTAATACGTTTCCTCTGCACACCACTGACATCATATGCTTTAAATGACTCCAGCTTCGGGAGGGTTTACCATTAGAAAAACATCCCACTGCCCTGAAGCACGATCCGCGGGGAAACTAATAGCTGCAGAGTTTGCAAAACACTCCATCGTCCCTGGATTTAAGTTTGCAACCTGGGAAAACATTAGGAACAGATGGTTCATGATCTGAGTTTAACAACCTGAGAGGAACTGAATTTTTGCCTCCAACAAGCCAACGGAGGAAGCCTGTGTACTACCCTGCTGGGTGATGGGAAGGGCCCTGATTATGTGGGTGCTGCAGTCGGGGAAGGACCCAAGGAGCAGGGCTTTAAAATACAGGCCTATCTCACCAATTAGACAATGTTAGTCCTGCTCTGAGCTGTCCAGGATGATCCAAAGGCTTCATTACTGCAAAGGTCAAACAGCGCCCAGCTGGGTGGACTGGGCAGATGCTGGGGCCACATCTGACTTAGGCACATAAGTTTGGAACATAGGCCACCCCCTTCCCCCAGTACCCCCAAAGCATATTCCATTCCAGAAATCACCACCGTGGGATGACTCTCTTGTCCTCACCCCTTCCCCTTATTGCAAACCAAGTGAGAGAGCAGGCTGCCTGCAGAGCCCCCATCTACTGATACCTCCCCAAGGCCCAGGGAGACCTTCAACTGGCTCAGGACTCCAGTTCTCTGTGTTACTTAAATCTTATTCCATAATTAGCTACTCTAGTCAAAATGTATCCGATATAGAACATTTTCTATACTCTGATAGATCGATATCCTGTAACCCTGGCAACTATTTCTGAACAACTATCTTCCTCAGGAACTATTTTTCTTAAAGCCCATGTGACCCAAACCTAAGGTCTCATCACAACATAGGAATAAAGGGTGTCAAAGTGCTAGCACTAACTTCGATTATACAGGCTCTTATCCATTCCTGACTTGACTCACTCATGCTCCCAAACCAGTCTTTTTCTACTACTTGTGGGACTACCAGGCCTGCCAGGGACCCATCTTCTCTCACTGGGCAGCCATGGTCGCTGGCCCCACTCTGCGGGGTCCACAGTCATATGTGTCCTGCTGGGACCCCTGGGCAGGGGATGCACACGCCCAGACACATCCAGCCCAGATCCTTCATGGTCCTGAGCAGCAACTAGCCCGTTCCCTGACTCTGTGTCCCACTGCACTACTTGTACTAAAGTAGGGCCACTTATACCCTCAAGTTTCACAAAAACAGCTTTTTCAGCTTCTATTTGGAGGCTTTTTCTCCAGCCATAACATATGGCTGACACAACAGGGTCAAGACATTACATGGTCTTCTCCATTCTCTCTCCATCATCCTGCGTCAGCTCTCCAACCTGCCTGGAGGCTAACATCAGATGCTCTCCTGCAAACCACCTCAGACTAAGCAATGCCACCCAGGGTTGCCTCCCAGCTCCAGGTGCATGCCCACAGATGCTGGAACATCCATGTGAGCTCAAGGTTAAATATCCATGTCACTTAAGGAAATCAAAACAGCAAAAGCTCACTGGACTGAAGGAAGAGGTTTAGTGTGAACTATTAAAAAGCCTAAATTTAATAATTTTAAAGAAATATATTCACTCATTGATTCACCAGCAAACATTGTGCATTTACCGTCGGGAGGACAGAGACATAGCAAGCAGGTCTGCACTGCCCTTGGCCAACGTCGCTACTCAGTCAGACACTTGCCCATTGAGTCTAGATGAGACAGTATCTTTCCCAAAATAGCATTCCAGGCAACTACTACCAATCAATAGGAACTGCCTGTGAAATCAAACCAATTTGCTTTTCCTAATCAACTGCACATTGATGACATTAGATCCTGCAGATATTAAGATGAGTAAACATAAGATGCCGGCTTTGAGCAACAGCTGGGTAGCCAGACACGTGGCATCTGGCTATCAATGCAGAGTTTGAGGGAGAGGGCTGCGGTGTCAGGGGGACTTAACAGAGGAAGTCACTGTCACATAAGTGCCACAGTGGGAGGGAGGAAGAAGAGCAGTCCTGGCACAAAGCAGAGTGATCAAAGGCAAGTGGACATGAATGTCCATGGTACATAGGCGAATGTCTCATGGGCACAGATTGTAGCACCAGAAGGAAGGTGAGAAATGGAGGTTGAAACCCAAACCTTGAAGACCCTACGGAGACAGAATGCCAATCAGAAGACAACAGGAGACAAGTGGATGTTTCTGAAAAGGGTAATGATTAGATCAGCTCTGAGTGTTAGAAGTTAATTCTATTATCATGATGGACAGTAGATTGTAAAGGCATGTGACTGGAGCCAGGAGGCACAATCAGGAAACCAAATCGATAGGCCAGGCCAGTGGCTTTCAGTTACTATTTACTGAATGAATGGCAGGGGCGAGCCAGTGGGGATCCACCCCTGCTCCAACTAAAGCAACTCTTTTTTTATTTATAATCTGGACTTCTGTATAGATTTTGTTTGAAGAAAGTGTTCTGTGATTTTAAAGAAGTCTGAAAACCATGCTTTGTTCAGAGAGGAGAAGGGCCAGGTTAAGGCAGCATCCATGAGAGGAGAGGGACAGAAGGCAGTTTAAGAGAGATTTCCAAGAGCACAGAAAGGAGGTGGTGACCAACAGGATGTGAATATGGGTTTATTTTGTTTTTGCTTTTTACTTTCAAGAACAGAATAACATGAACAAGAGCATTAAATAAGGTCTACCCAAATCTGTCTCAAAAAATTTGTGTTTTTAATGTAAAATTATATTTAAACATTATTTTAAAGATCATATTGTTAGGTAGATTAAATGTTTCCCTGTGGATTTGTCAGGAGTTTTGATTTGCTTAGTCAACACTCTCCAGCCCAACCCATATCTCAGGAGATAGTATAATAGTTCCTAACTGAATTATAAGTCTCTACCTGAAGTATTATGTATTTCTAATTAGTCCCAATTAATAAAGTTTAAGAGGGTTATTCTTGGCTCACCTGGAATTTGTCTTCTAAACCTTTAAAGAACGTTAACAATCCCAATCAGTTCCTCCTCTGGGACACTTAATTCATAAGTGAGCCATTTGTTTCCATGCACCAATGGTAAAAACAAACAAAAAAAACTAGTGTTATAGACTGAATGTGTCACCTCAAAATTCATACGTTGAAATCCTAACCCCCAATGTGATACTATTAGGAGACTGGATCTTTGGGAGGTGATTAGGTCATGAGGGTGGGGCCCTCATGAATGGGATTAGTTCTTATAAAAGCGATCTCAGAGAGATCCTTCTGCTCTTTGCCATGTGAGGATACAATGAGAATATGGACATCTGTAAACCAAGAAGCAGGTCCTAGCCAGACTCCAGATCTGCCAGCACCTTGATCTTGGACCTTCCAACCTCCAGCACTGTGGGAAATGGATTTCTGTTGTTTAAGCCACTCAGTCTATGGTATTCTGTTACAGCAGCTCAAACTAAGCCACCTAGAGTCCCCCCAGTTCCCATCTGCTTCCTCATTTCCCCTTTGGTTCACCCCTCCCAAAGCCCTGGGTGAACAGTATTGCAAAAATCCTTCCCCTACTCACCAGAAAAATGAGGAAGTATTGAGCAGTGAGTCTCAGAATTGGAGTTCCCAAAATTTTGAAATGCAGTTCTGGGGACTAACAACATAGGATTGCCATTAATTTATTTTTCCAAGAAAGAATATTAAGAAAACAAATATAATTTACTACAATCATTTCCAAAATGACAATTCAGCAATAAAAAGCAAGGAAATCATCTCCAGAACAAACAGTGGTTCTTTAAATTGAATACACTTTGTGGAAAACTTTCTACTCTAGACTTAAATGTTGTATTTCAGTTTAGATCAGAGAGACCACTGCCAGTGACCAGCACAATACAAGGGTGGGTGTGAGAGACAGCAGTGTAGAGTGTCAGCAAGGTCCCACAGCCTGGGGGAGAGCTTCTGCTCATTCCCCAGACCCCAAGACCCTGGAGTCCAGACAACTGCAGGGGGAACTGTTACCTCTTGAAGAAGAGAGAACTACGTGGCCTCCTTCTGAGCTGGAGCCTGGAATTTGTTTTTCTATGGTGGCTTGTTCCAGTTGGAATATCAGGAATAGTTAGGTATTTCAGGCAAAAGTATGTATTAAATACGCTTCCTGAACTGACCTGGAATTTAACCACCATTTTTACCATTGTTTCTATCTGGAACTGTAATGTGGTTTTCAAACGAATGACTTGGAGATGAATTTTGAGCACTGTCTGATCAGAAGTTGAAGGCAGCCTGTTGGCCTCCTGGTCCCTTTGGATTCCACATGCGGAATCCTTCTTCCTAATCCCCAGATGAAAATATTGATTGGCATTTAAATGGCACCTATGATTAATGAGCTTAGAGCGCTTTCTGAAAACATGTGCTCTTGCCACCTCTGGGACATCTGCCTAAATGATGGTAAAGGGTTCTGCTGGGAGTTAGGAGCCCTGGGTTCTAGTTCTGCAGCTGCCATACATTACATCTAAGCCTTTGGGTGAAGGAGATATGATGAGCTATACCTTTGAGGTCCTTCCCTTGCCATCTTTCTATGATTTATGATATTGTGGTGAGTAGATCATAGATGGTGACAGGATCTTTCTGTATCTCCCTTTTCTGGTCAAAATGCAGTGAGCATAGTCCAACCACTTTATTAGGATGTCTTTATTTTTATGACTTTTCCACCAAATGCATTGCTTTCTTTAGTTGGCCAGGGTTTTGGGGACACAGATTTGGCTATAATGTCCACAAATGCTTTTGACAACAGGCAACAGAGGAGGTAGAAGCCAGGAGCTTTGTAAGTTCCATAACTCACAATTCCTGCTGGGATTTTGATTTGATGAACCTGTCTCACCTTAATAAATTATGGAGGTTTCTCTTTCCCCTGAATCTTTCCTTGTGTCTTTGTTCTAAAACAGGCCAAAGAATGTGCTCTAGAAATTGGCTATCTCCCTGTTTTGAAGGTGAAAGATTACTGGGTGTTGCCCTGAAAAAGAGACCTCTCTATTAGATGTTTCTGTGGTTCCAAGCTCACTGTGAGCTGTGCCTTTGACTTGGCAAAGGAATTCATTGTTTGAAAAGCTATTTCTAGCCCAGCACAGCTGTTCATGGCTTAAGTTCAGCAAATGCCATCATTTTTGCAGACTTAGTCCCAATACCCCCAGAGAAATTATGGTGACCCAAGTGTGTGACTTTGATGAGTGAACAAAGAGTGACCACTTGTCCGAGGTCTCACAGAAGTCTCCCATTGGATATTTGATTATACTCTTTTCTCTCACCTCGTGTGATGTAGGCTCTTAAAAGCAAAAATCCAAAGAATTTTTTAGCACTAGGTTCCTGGCCTGGTCTTTCACTAGTGAAATCAAGGAATCACATGGTAATAGTAATAATACCAAAAACAGCAACAGCAACTGTCATTTGGTGCTTATGATGTGACAGACAGTACGGTAGATTCTTTATAGAAAAGATTATGCTCATCTACAGATGAGGGAAAAGAGACAGAGCAAGATCGTGTAATTTGCCAGAGAAACTCCATAGCTAGGAAATAACAGACCTGGACTTGAATCCCGGCTCCACCTGGGTAAAAGACTCACCCGAGGCCCCCATGGTGCGCAGGAGGTGTGCGTGTGGATGTGGGAATCTGCAACTGCCCTGGCTCCTTCTAGCTCACAGATCCTTGCTAAGGTTCTTTAACAGCTTGTCCCTAATTCTGCTAAAACAATAGCCATCTCCCCAGCCAAGTCTCCACTTCATGACAACAGACCTTTTTCCTTTACCCTTTCTTCTGTGTCTCTGGGGAAACCCAGGTGGTAGTGGCAGGAAGTTGCGGCACTCATACCTCATGCCACCGCTTGCACTTGGCCGCCTCCGCTGTCATCTCCATCAGCCACGTGATGCAGACTAGCTTCTGGCGACGTTCCGAAGCTCTGGGGTGGCACTAAACCACCTGTGACCTCTAACAGACCTTGGGCCATCTCCCCTCCCTTCTCCGGCTGCTATGGGCCTTTGATATCCCTGCTCGCCCCAGGTCTCTGTCTGGCTGGAGAGGAGAGGACTCTGCCTTCTGTGCCCTGCTCTTTCGTGTTTCCCTCTGTGTGTGTGTGCGGTAGGCGCGGGAAGACGCGGACCAGTAGCAGCCGTACCTGGGTCCACTCTGGCGTCACGGCCTGTTCTGTTTCTCCCTGCGGTCCTCCGATCCAGGCGTGCAAGCACCTGGGGGCCGGGTCAGAGTGGCTCACACAGGAGTGCTGTGTTCAGACACGTGGCTCCCCATTCAGTCCTGCGGCTGAGTGACACACAGGCCTCCTTTCTCAGTCAGAGGGACGTTTTTCTCCCAGGGCTCCAGTCCTTCCCGGCGATTTAGTGTACCTGTCTGTATATGAACCCACTGGCTGCTGGGCCCATGGAATTCAGGAAATGTGGCTCGAGGGAGTGAGGGGGTGTTTCCTAACAAACCCTGGGTGTCCCAGTGTCAGGGGGAAGTCAGGGGAGCTGTATGGTGTGGTGTGCTGGCTGGATAATATTTTGAGCTAGGTATCTATCATGATTTTATCTATTTTTTTCCCTGTTTTTCCTGTTTCCCCCGTGCAGCCCCCACCCCCCACCCCCACACCGCCATTGAACCAGATAATAGCAGACTCTGTGCTTCTGCCTCACAGGAGGTTTGTAGCAGGGCACAAAGCAAAGACTTTCCTTCCCAGTTTTGGAAACAAAAGTCTAATCCCTTAGCAGAAGAGGATTCGATTTAAAAAAAAAAAAAAAATTTTGTCCTGAAGAAACATGGAAGCAAAGAAGCAATTTCCCCAAACTAGAAAGAGATTCTGTTCATTTAGCAGGAGGTCTTGAAGGTTGAGGTGACAGAGACACGGCTTTGTGGGCTCCAGGAGCAGAGAGCCAAGACCTGCTTCCTGGGAGAGCAACGTCAGCATGGTACAAAGGTGGCCTCAGCAGAGATGTGTGGGGGCCTGGGAGCCACCGCACACAGAGTGACTGGGCCTGAGGGGTCAGGGCAGCCAGGCAAGGGCAAGACTGTCGCAGAGATAAATTGTGAACAGAGAAGCGAGGACAGGTGGGCCCCACGCCACAGGCCTTAGCACTGCATAAGAGCCAGAACCGCTGGCATCAAAAACCGTAGGGAGGGGACCCAGGGAAGACTGAGGTTATGCATTTTTTGTTTTATTTTTTGTTTTTTCTACAAGCCAGAAGAAATAAGAGCTTGGCATTAGAAATTAAGTTGTTACAGAAAACGAAGAACGTTATTCTTAAACCTTATGTCTGTGGACTGGGATTCGTGGCCTCTGCCACCCGTACTTGTGCCCCCTGTGTTAACTCTGGAAGGAGAAAAAAGGCTGTGCTCACACTTTGGCCTGGGCATTTGGCCAGACGCAGACCTTCTGTCCCTGATTCCAGAAAAGGTATCCTTGACTATGAATGCACTCATATCGTGCTGTCTTTTCCATTTCAATACTGATTCAACAACACAGGTTTAAATGACAAGCATTCGGTAAACATCATTCAGTTTTTCCAGGACCTAAGACTTCAGAGAGATGCCGCCAAATCATCTTCAGAGACGTTTACCGTGCTTGTGAGGCTGAGAAAACAAGAGTCCTTAAGAAAAGCTCTAATTAAACATGGTAGAATATTGTATTTCCTGCCTTATAATTGTGATGTATGATATGGCTTTGTTTTTAAACAACACCTAATCTTTAAAATGACTCTGCTGAGAAACCTAGCATTTTTTTTCCAGAATATGTCCACTGTGCATATTAAATTGACTAAACACTCAGAAGAAACAGCACAAATCAGACCCAGGAGAGTCTGTTGCACAGTGAAAGTAGGAGCGGGGAAATGTTACCGACACTGAAAATACACTAAAATTCTGATTAAAGTACCAGATCCAATCCCACGCAAGCCTCTTAGGAACACTCACACTGTCGAAAATAAAATGGAAAAAAGTGATTACCCACTGACATCAGCATCTAATTGTTTAATGAACATTACATGGCCTGGATCCTGTTACTAATGTTTCTCTTCCTTGACATACGTCCACTGATGAAGGAAAGTTCTTTTTTGGTTGCAAAGTGGCCTTCAGAAGTTGGACGCTCTGAGAGATGACAAACAGGCAACATCTTTTTCTTCTTGCTCACAAGTAAATTTCTGGCCGTTTTTGACAGGTCATAAACACACATGAAATGCTAAACTTGGGTTGTTAGAGACTTTCCTTAAAGTTGAAAAACATTTTTAAAATAAATTTCCTTATGTCTCCTTTTTTCCACATTCTCAACTCTGACATTCAAGTGCACTTCACGAACCGACATGTAATAACATTTTAAAACCAAATTCGGAAAACGCTCATGAATCCAGTCTCTGCTCTTAGAGAATTTGCAAAGCGTAGGCTAAGCATATCTTAGCGTTTCTGAGACAAGCAAATGCATGCTGTATAAGATTGTTAAGAAAATGTTTAAATAATTAAGAGAAATTTTCATATCTGTTAGCTATCCCCAAGCAATTAATTACGTTTGAAGTTGTCCTTGTTTTGATCTTTTTGTTAGGACACTCACATTCATTAGACCTTTCCAGAAAAACTTTCATCCGTTGGTTTCCATGACATCACTCTTCTTTAGGTTTCCAACCGGCTCTCTGGACACATCTCAAACTCTTTTGCAGATCCTTCTTTCTCACCCAGCTACTTCGATGGTGTGGTTACTCAGGGTTTCATCCACAGACCTCTTCTTTTCTCATGCTCCACAAACTCACTCAAAAGCTTTCATTAATTCCTTGCAGATAATGTTCACATTAATGTCTCCAGCTCCAACCTCTTCTTTGAGCTCCCTCATGTGTATCCTGTCTCAGTGGGTGACCCCACTGATCTATTGCTTATCTAAGCCTAAAACCTGGATGTCATCCTTAATTCCCCTCTCCCTTCCCATCACCATCCCAAATATCCTTTAACCATTCACTCCATCTCTTCCCACTGTCACCTACTTATTATTGCCATCATCATTTCTTGTCCAAATTTCTATAGCAATCTCTTAACTGGTCCATCTGCTTCTTACACAATCCCTCTACTGAGACCACAAGGATCTTTCTACAGCACAAATCTGAACGTGTCACTCCTCTGCTAAAAAACTTGTTCAGGATTCTCACTGCCCTCAGGATAAAGGGCCCACTTTGTTTAGGCTGACAAGAGTCTTCATGGTGGAGAACACGTTTCCTTCTCAGCTTGATCTCCCGACCCTTGCACCCCAGACTGAATGCACTGTTTGCATTTTCTATTCCATCTGCTTAGAATACCCTCTCCCTCACCTGTATTCTCTCCTGGATCTATAAAGCTTTCTTCCAGCTAAGATATTTCCTACCCTGGGAAGCTTTCTCTGCCTTCCCAGAACTGAATAAGGGACCTCTTCTTCTATGTGCTCTCTTGGTACTTCCTACATCAGAGCACTCCACATGCTGAATGGCAATAGCAGCTTTACTCATCAGTTTTCGCTGGTGAACTATAAATGCCTTCAACGAGAAATGTGTCCTGTTCATTATATCCTCAATGATCACCTCATTCTAGACACTCAAAAAATATGTGAAGGATAAATGAATGCAGTTACCCTAAAGATATGTTTCTCAGTTTCCTGATTCTAAATTCTGAACAGGGAGAATCTAATTGCCCAGCGTGGGTCAGTTTCCATCCCTGGTCTGATGAGCTGAGCTGGGGGTGCAAGAGTAGGGATGGAATCTCTTAGAAAAGAGTATGGGGGTGGAAGCAATGGACGGCATGCTGATCAGCATTATACAATGTACTTCATTGAAACAATAAAACCGCAATTTAAAAAAAGGCCTACATTGCATATTTTTCATCCATTTATATAGCCTCCTTCCATTAGTTCATTATAAAGAGGGGTAATTTTATCTTCATTTTAACACATAAAAATTATATAGTCACTAATTATTCATTATTAGTGACTCATCCATCCACTCATTCACAGATATTATTAAGTACCTACTACGTGCTAAGCTCTGAGCTAGGGACTGGGTAGATAGTGGAAAATAAAACAAAATCCCTGTTCTTGTGGTGCTGACTTTAAAAAATAAGTCTCAAATGTATCACTTTCAATTATGAAATTTAATATGAAAGAAAAAAATAGAGTGCTATGAGAATGAATAACTGGGAAGATGTGATTCAGATATGGGAGTCAAGGAAGCCTTCCCAGAAAAGAAAAGTTACATTTAGGCTAAGACCTCCTGGCTTCTCTGGGCAGAATGACTGGGAGTGGAGAGTTGGGGGTGGGGTGGGGAGGACACGAGGAGAACTAGAGATCTTGGTGGAGCTATGAGAGTTATGGCAAAAGACTAGGGTGTCAGCAGCTGTGATAAAGAGGTAGATGGATTCAGGACATCTTTGTAGGTGGAATTGATTGTACTTCTGATGGTTTTTATGCAGGTATAAGTCAAAGGGAGGTGCCAGGAATAACAGTGGGGGGTGAGGTTAGGTTAAGCGGATGAACTCTGAAGTCAGCTTGTCTGAGTATAGATCCGAGTTCCATTAGCTGTGGAACCTTGTGTAACCTGGGGCAAATTACCTAACCTCACTATGCCTTGGTTTTCTTATCAGCAAAGTGGGTAATAATAAGAGCAGCTACCTCAAAGATTTGTTGTGAGGATTAAACAAGTTACTATACAGAAAACATTGCCTGCATGTAGGGCTTCTTACAAACTGAACCAGAAAGGCAAATGTGCATGTCTCTGGCTTGAGCAATGGAGTGATGCAGGTGACATTTATTGAGATGGGAAAGACTAGCAGAAAAAGGGACTTGAACAGAGTAAAGATCCAAGTTCAGCCTTAGATACAAGTTTGAGATTGCTGTAGTTCTCTCGGACATCTCCTTTTGCATAGGAGTCTGAACTCAGAAGAGATGCCTGGGCTGGAGATGTCAATCTGCGAGACTTCAAAATATAGGCAGCATTTAAAGCTCAGGGATTGGGAAACACAAGCGAGAGAGAGTGTGAAGTATAAACACAGGGCCAAGGCTGACCATAGGAGTTCTCAAAGCCAAGTGGAGAAGGAGAAGCCAATAACAGGTTTATGTGCAGTGCTTTTATATGCATGCATTAGACAAGTGGAAATAGAAACATCTGGTATAGTTTGAGTATGAGGAATGCTCAAACAAAGCATGTCCCTTCCATTGCCATTTTAACGGAGCTTAAAAATCTAATTCTCTGTTTAGTCTTATTAAATTGATTTTGTGGCTTCTCCTATTACTCCTTGGAGTTTCTTCATCCAAGCAGGGGTGGGGAACCTGCAGCCTTAAGGCCACATGTGGCCTTTTAGGACCTTAAGTGTGACCTTTTGACTGAATCCAAATTTTGCAGAACAGATCCTTTTATTAAAAGGGGTTCAGTAGAGAAAGACGAAGCTTTTCTTACATCCTTTGGTGCTTAGAAAAGAACAATCTTGAAATCAGAAGGCCACAGGTTCCCCACCCCTGGTTGGAGATTAAGATGGTTTCATGGCTGAGTCTTTGATGGTTAGGACAGAAGGCAGGGCACACTGAACTAGCACCAGAGGAGGAAATGGCTTATAAGCTGCGATAAGGAGCTTGGCCTTGATAACAGTGAGGGGCCATTGGAGGTATTAAGCAGCGGCGAAGCACGATTATTTTGCGTTTTAGAAAGATCTCTGAACTTTGAGCAAGGTGGGGAATTGATTGGAAAGGGGCCAAACCAGAAGCTGGGAGCCCAACGGTGTGTCTGCAGCAGCAACCCAGGGAAGAAAAGGCAAACACAAACCAGGGCATGGGGAGGCCAACGGCTCCCGTTGGAGGGATGACCATAGTGAGGAGCAGATGGGACGAGGCAATTGACTAACTAGAGAGGGGAAGAAAGAGGATGACATCAAAGCCTCTGGTTTGTTTCCAGACCATTCTGTGCCTTTAAAACAGGACATTTTGCCTACCACATCCTTATGCTTCACACAGCATCCTCAATGCTTTCTGAGGTGATAACCCTTTAATTTTCAAATATGTTCTCATCCTGTCCCCTAATGAACGCACACAGTCATTAATTAGCTCAAATGGAAAATGAAAATGCAGATTTACTTCATGAGTGCTCAGTTCTCTCAGCCCCAGGCCTGGGTAGAGAAAAGAAATTCTATTACCTAAACCACAGATGCTGAAACCCTCCACACAGAAGAAAATACCCCAGTGATTGACTTGGTCCCCACACCATCTGGCTTAAGTAAGTCTGAAAGTATTAATGTGCTAGGCCTTATTTATAAAATAAAGTAATTTAGCTCATCATTATGAGAGAAAGCCCATGTTTCAAACAGCAATATTTTTGTAATAAATAAGAAGTCCCTTGAGAAACTCTGTTAAAACCCATGTGGATTTCTGCTAATGGGGAAGATTTCCTAATGACCTAGCTCAACACTGCTGCTGCATGCTGACTTACTTTCCAGCTATACATAATACACAGAAGTAAATAAGTGCTTGATGTGGGTTTGAGGACCCAAGGGAAGACATTCTTTCCTCTAGATATCTTCCCCAGCCCTGGTTGCTGTTTATAATCATCATATTCAACATTTGTTTCTTCTCGCTCTTCCAATTGCTCTCTTCCTCATCTCTCCTGGACCTGTTCCCCATCAGGCTATGACCCTCACTGCCCCATCAAGACTGCTTGTCAAGGTCACTGTGACCTACATTTTGCTAAATCCAATAGTCAAGTCTCAGTCTTCATTTTACATGATCCATCAACGGCATTCAGTGCAGCCAATCAGTCCCTCTTCCGTGACACAAGTCCTTCATTTGACGTCAAGGAAAACACATTACACATTATTTCAATTTTTCTCCTACCACATTGGTCTCTGCCTTCCCTGCTGGTTTTCTCCATGATCTCTCTCTCTTTTTTTTTTTTTGAGACAGAGTCTCACTCTCTTGCCTGGGGTGAGTGCCGTGGAGTCAGCCTAGCTCACAGCAACCTCAAACTCCTGGGCTCGAGCAATCCTACTCTCTCAGCCTCCCGAGTAGCTGGGACTACAGGCATGAGCCACCATGCCCGGCTAAATTTTTCTATATATATTTTTAGCTGTCCAATTAATTTCTTTCTATTTTTGGTAGAGACGGGGTCTCACTCTTGCTCAGGCTGGTCTCGAACTCCTGAGCTCGAACGATCCGCCCACCTCGGCCTCCCAGAGTGCTAGGATTACAGGCGTGAGCCACCGCGCCCGGCCCGTAACTTGCTCTTTTAATGGAGCTAATATGTGGGAAAACCAGGATTTGGATTCCAGCAGTCAGCCCCGGAGATTTCACTCTTAATGACTGTATTTTATTACCTCCTGGAGGATGAGTACTTCCTGCGATGGGTGCAGGGTACTGTGATGGAAAATCAGAATCGGTATGGTAAGGGGTTGTGAGGGGTTCTCAGGTAAATAGCAGAAGTAAAGAGGGAATTATTGGGAAGTCTCAAGGGGTGGTGTGGCCAAGGGAGGGGGCAGTATGGGAGGTGAGGGCAGAGGGGACGATGGCAGCAGGCAACCACAGGGGCAGAGCACTGAGCTGGGGAGAGATGTTCCACCACTAACTTGACTGCATTACCAGCCTCTTATAGCTTCATTTTCAGATCGAAATAATGAGAGAGTTGGAATAATCAGTTCTAAGATTCCTAAGAGATTGGGGGAGTTTGAGTAGCCAATTTAACCAGATTTTATCAACATCATTTCTAATAGCGATAAAAATCATGATTTTGAGATCTGTAAGACCCCAAAGTGTCTTCTGAGTCAAAAAAAAAAAAAAAACTGACTTCATTGCAACCGTTTTCTGTGATGCTCTGATTTCTTGAGACTGTAGAAAATTGTAAATATCTTGGTTGTATGACCTTGGATTTGTTTTTTATTTTCTGTGTCATAGTTTCCTTATTTCTATAAAAGGGATAATAACGGTATTTACTTACTTCACAGTTTTGTTGTAAGAATTAAGTATAGCAATATTTTGGCCTTTAGTATTCTCAAAAAATATATTATAGAATTTTTCCACTAATATATCTAAATCTGAACTAGGAACTGTCACTTTCTGAGACTTCTTTAATTCTAGCACCAGCAGTTGGCTTTCTTTACTTTATGTCTTTTATTTGTATATCAAAAGGGATTTTTGTAATCACAATCATTTTGATCCTTGTGCATAATCTCTATATACAAGCCTGCCTAAAGAACAGCTACTCTGCCCTAAGGTACTAGGGAGAGTCTAGATGCATTCACTAGTGAAAGCATGTCTTTAAGAGCACTGATACCTGATGTTCATACTCTGCATTAGCTAAAACATAAATTATATGTATATAAAATATATAGTAGTATGTATAATGTATAATACATTATATATATGCGTATAGTAAATTAAGGAGTATTTTTCTTTGTAGCTACTTGGGAAATTTGAAATCAAGAATGTTAAATCTGAAAAATGGTTAACAGAAAGTAGAAAGCATATTAATAACACAAAATTGCCATACAAATTTTAGTGTTTGCTATTTGAACTGCTAATTGGAACTGAAAGGAATGTAATGAAATCAGGCCTCCCTAGTGGACAGTATTATCCTAAAGACACAGGCTCCTGAGTCAGAATTATTGCTTTCTGCATCCTTGGGTTATACATACATATAACATGGTCAGCAAATGTTATATACTCTTATTAGCACTCTGAAGTCTAGCTGATGACTTTATTTCTTGTTTTATAAAGACCTTTTTCATTCTAAATCCTAGATTATTTCATTTAATTTACTTGAAAAGTTTCAACAGTGGGAAATCAGTTGAAAAGATTTAATTCTGCTCTTCGGTCTTGTTCCTCCATTTAAAAACAGTGGCCATCTTTCTATAGTTAGAATATTTTTAACACAAAGGTTTACTTTTTGTTTGGGAGCAGAGCCGTGCCTTTGTGATGGGATACGTTAATGAAAGGAAAGAGCCTTTTTATAAGGTACTTTTCTCTGGAGAAGTCTCAGGAAGAATTACTTTGTGGCACATTCCTGATGTTCCCGTATCCAAGTTTGATGGTTCTCCTAGAGGTAAGACAGTTTCCATATCCAATCACATGTCTTCTGAGAACTAATCTGTAATTAACTTGGTGTTTTTCTAAGTAACATGGGGCTACAAACGAGAAAAATTTTCTCCGTGCCACTATGTATTAGGTGCCAACATAAAAGCAGGTGTAAACAGGAAGCTTATAGATCTTACACAACAATACAATCAATGTAATTCAAATTAACATCAATTAAACATAACAAGGGATGAATGTGGGACAGGCTGTTACACCATATTCATAGTTTTGAGGGGAGGGCGCCTTGATAATATTTTTCACATCTATGATGAATCGATAAACCAAATTTTCCTTTTTTGTGTGTTTTCCTTTTAGAAATACCAATAACTACCACCTGGACTCTTCAAGATAATTTCGATAAGCATCATACCACATCACAAAGTATTACTGACCATTTCTCCGGGTTTAAAGATGGGGCCGGAACTGCGATAATCACTTCATCAGAGTATGTTCCAAGTCTTGATAAACTAATCTGTGGCTGTGAAGATGGGACAATTATCATCACACAGGCTTTGAATGCTGCCAAAGCAGGACTTCTAGAAGGCGGTTCTTTATTAAAAGGTCATTGAACTTTATTTGATCCTATTTATTTAATTTATCTAAGCTGCAATTTTGACAAGCTGTACTAAAGAAGATTCGGAGGCCTAAATATTTAGCTGGCATTTGCTGATAAATTTGTACATATTTTAATGTTAAAGTAAAACATACGTATATATTTTTTAAAACTCAAGCAGAAGGTTTTATTAATACAAAGAGAAATAAGTTTCTCTCCTTACTTGATGTTCCATTTACCTTCACCAAAGTCGACTGCTAGTAATAGTTTCTTTATACCCTTCTTGAAATTTTCTGTGTGTATACAGGCACATACCAGCATAGCAGTGTACATTCTTTTAATTATATTGCACAAATAGAAGCATACTAAACACACTTCACTAAAGTGTCCTTAAACAAATCTTAATAAAATATCTCAGAGATCGTTCTTTATGAGCTCATTTTAAATTATTAATAATAATTAAATTTTATTTTTAAAATATCTACTGTTAATTGGTATTTGGGTTTTCTACTCTTTAGCTACTATGGGCTATGTAGAATTGATTATCTTGATACATATATGTGGGTATAGCTGTAGTATTAATTTCCGGGAGTAGAATTACTGGATCAACATTTGTGTTTTCAATTTTGAAAATATATGTAAAATCTTCTGTAAAGAACTTTCATCAATATGTATGCATTTCCCCTACATAGCCTATGAAAATGCCTTTTCTCACAAAACTTTGCCAACTTCGTGTGCTGTTTTAAAATCTTTTCCGACCCGGAGATAAATGATATCTTCCTGTTTTAATTTTGATTTCTTTGTTATTGAAATGGATATGTGTTCTTACATATCTTTGTGCATTGCAACAACAAATACCTATTAAATAAAGACTGTTATACAGTAAATCATCTTATGTAAGGGAATGGGGGTAACTGGGGTTTTAGGATTAAAAAATTTGTATATCATTTTTAAAAATTATATGAATGCTATTATTATTAGAGTATAAGATCCTTAAGAGTAAAGACTAAAATTTCATTTTTTTTTAAAAATCATACATTGCCTTCTATTGTTCTCAGCTTACTTTGGCTACTTAGTAAAAGTTACTGACTTGTGCTTCAGTGATTAACTGAAGTAGGGAGTGAATATCAATGAACTGAGAAGTAATGTACTGGCACACAGCTCAGTGGCTGCTGTTAAAAGTTAGTGAAAAGGCTAAGCATGGCATTTTTTTTTATCTAGGCTGATTTTTCCCAGAATCCACAAAACAAGCAGAAAAATACATTTGATTCATAGCATCTGAGTTAACATTCATCATAGTTTGTTAGGAGAGATAAAATAAGGATGTTCCTGATGGAACAGAAGTATCTAAAATGTAATAGTGATTCTTTGGGATTTAACTTCAATCTGAACAAAGAGAGTTTGTGGCTTAGGGTCCTCTCCAATTTTGGGGAGTGTAGCTAATAATGAAGGAAGAAGCAGTGTGGTGCGTGGGAAGAGTAATGTGTCAGTAGTCCTGTGTCCTAGCACAGCTGTGACTTGAGGTGCACGCGTGCCTACCAAATGTCACGCAGAGTGCTAAGAAGTACAGTTTCTTATTTATTTCACACAATAGTTGTGTCTGAAGTAAGGACTATTATTATCCCAAATTTTTAGATGCAACATCTGTGGTTTAGAGAGAAAAGGAAACTTGTCCGTGGTGACACCTCTAGTAAGTGATAGACTCAGGAAAAAAAAGGCGGCTATGCTCTTGAACATTATAGTTTGCCTTTTCACACTTGGATGCACATCACTTAACCTCTCTGAGCCTTACATGCTTTATCTGTAAAGCAAAGAGGTAGAGCTAGATAATTTGTGGAGGCAAAATGTGTAAATTGTTTGTGCTTTCAGAAAAGTGTTTATTATTTCATGGCACCGGAAATGGTAACTTACTAACATCCTTAAAGAATTAATAGACTATAAACAACCGACTTCGATGCTTTGTCAAAAAGCATAGTCTGGCTTCTGAGGAGGCACTTGCCTTTTGAGATGGTCTAAGGGTTGTTCGCTAATTTTCTTAGCCAAGTGCATTATATGCAATTTCCTCATGTTAAAAACTTATGAAAGATCTTAGAACTATTTCCTGAACAAAAATAACTTTTGTAGTATTTGGTGTTTGGTTGTTTTTCAGATTCCTCCCCTCACAAAGTTCTTAAAGGACATCACCAAAGTGTTACTTCATTACTTTATCCACATGGTCTCTCTTCAAAATTAGACCAAAGTTGGATGGTGTCTGGGGATCGAGACTCGTGTGTCATCTGGTGGGACATCTTTACTGAAGAAATTCTGCATAAATTCTTTTTGGAAGCTGGTCCAGTAACAAGTCTTTTGATGTCACCAGAGAAGTTCCGAGTAAGTTCCGAGTAAGACAAAGAGTAAAACATAACACAAAAATTTGAAAGTTATATAACATTACAGAATACTTAATAAAACAAGAAAAAAATAACCCACATTGACACAGAAAAGAAGAACAATAAGTTATATGTACCCATAATACAACTGGAAGATTTATATATATTAATATATCTTTCTAATATTTTTATATGAATTATATTATTATAACATGTAGAAAATTTGGCTCTAACGTGAAGTTAATTAATTCTTAGCTTTACAAAAGCCATGTAATTGTTTCACTTTAAGTACTTACACTTTTATCTTTTTCCCCTAGTCCTATATCTTAATTTTTAATGGAGTTTTTACAAATAAAAGTAATAAATGCTCAATGCAAAACAATATAGGAATCTATAAATTAGAAATTAAATTTTGTCTTCAATTATTTCTGTTTGTAATAATACTCATAAATATAGTTGCATTTTCTTTTTTTTAAATGGATTTTTTGTTTGCTCATTTATTTATTGAACAAATAATGAGTTTTAACAAATTTATGACCATCTACTTTGGCCTGAGCAAAATGAAATAGCTTTAGGTATAATTTTCTCATAAAATGTCAACTTAAATTCAGCTTTGGTAGAGCTGATATTTCAAATATGAACAACCAACTTTTGAGTTTCCTCTGTAATAAAAGCACATAGTAACATAGGTAACATGATTTTATAAATTAATTTATTGGCTTATAAAAATATTTCTCAATAATATCTTAAAAACTCAGCTCCAAATTAAACTTGGAGAAAATTTACAGTAATACATAAAGAAAGCAATATTTTGGCAACACAAATTATTAAACAAAACAGTGAAACAAAGTCAAGTTTTTTTTTTTTTAAAAGCTTCCATTTGGTGATTAGGGATACCTTCATATGCTTTTTATTCATGAGGTTTTCCTCCTTTTTTTTCCAGTTATTTTCTTCTTTCAGCTCCAGGGCAGCAGTCCAAGTCAGTTCCTCTCCTGACCCTGTTTACTCCTGCCAGTCATAGATGATCTAACGCTAAGGATCAGGACTCATTCAAACCAAGTCCAATAAAAAGGGAGTTTATCGAAAGGGTATAGAGGCAATTCTTCAGACATCCAAGACAGCACTACAGCAAGGGCTCAGTGGAACTTGACCATAAATTCAGAAACCAAGGTCCCCTAGCTCAAAAGAGTCTGTTTGGCTGTGATTACTCCCTTCTCTTGCTTCTTCCTATGAATTCTTTCAGTTTCATAATTTCAAAGGCCTGGAAAACAGAATGTGATTGGCCTAGTGTGGGTCACTAGTGTATGTGTGCTCCTGGTCATGAGAGTTGTGTTCATGTGGGATGTGTGTGTTGTATGGAAGTTTCCTGAGGCACATTGGGCTGTCTGTTCTATGAGCTATGGGGTGGGCAGGTTCTCCAAGAGGTAGGAAGAGCGAGGAGGGATGACATCTGATCCATTCTACAAGTCCGAGCTCCACGTCTATCTCTCCTGCCCTTTTGAGATCTTTTTCTCAGGACTTCTGTAATCTACTTAAAAAGAATTGAGGGGAAAACATGTACTGCCTCTCCCCTCCGCCCGCCCCCGCCCCCAAGGATAATGATGAGTATGGAGAGTCTCAAGGGATCTCAACTTATGCTCTAAACACAACTGAACTTCTGGCTAGATTATTAGCAGCCAGCATGGATGGTCATTGTCCTAAACTGTGTTCAAGGTAACCACATGCTGACTTTTTAAAAAGTGAGTCAAGGACCATTGTCCTGTGAGCCTATTTTTGGTCCTTGTGTCTTTGAGACTTTACATTCAGTGAGAACTATCTAATGCTTACCTCTTTTAGATTGTGTCTACACCGAGTTTCCTGTTTGGATTAGAACCTGTACAGTTCTGGGAACAGCACCAAATCACATTTTGAGCCTTTAAGTGGAAAATATCCCCTCATGATACTCTTGGGCCTAAGCTGGTGTCTACAAATAGCTTCTTTTTGTGGCAACAAATTAGTTCTGGGGTTTATTTTATTCTGCATTATTTCCGAGGTCTGCCTCCCTGCCTGAATTTGCTGAGTGATGGTCAAGTCCTTCATTTATCTTATAAGTAGATCTGCCCTGGAATTTTCTTTTTTACTTGTATCTCTTGACCTTCCTGAGAATTTATTGAGTTTAAACTTGATGTTTAAAGCTCCTCTATAGAGTGTTATGCAGTGAGGTACTGTAGAAAGCAGAAATGTCTTTTAGTAAATGGGGCTTTAACAAAATTTTTTTGTTATTGGGGGAAAAATCTGATTTAATGATAAAGAAAGCATTTGACTATTTCCTTACACAAGCGTGTTGTTTTTTCACAGATAAGGGGTGATCAGATAATTTGCTGTGTGTGCAGTGACCATTCTGTGGGTCTCCTTCACCTGGAGGGGAAGAGGTGCCTCCTGCGTGCCCGGAAGCACCTTTTCCCTGTGAGGATGATAAAATGGCACCCGATAGAGAATTTTTTAATCGTTGGATGTGCAGATGACTCTGTCTACATCTGGGAAATTGAAACAGGTAAATTGAAATTTTATTCCTTTTTTGTCCTTTATATGTCTATGATATATAAGCATCTGGCCAGATGGAAAGTTTCATAGAAGACACAGTGACGACTTCACTTGCTTTAACCTTTGGTTGGGATGAATTTAATGACTTTGGATATAGGCATGTGTGGAAAATAAAACACAATGTCCTAAGTCAGATCCTGACCAACTGATGATTAGCTGACAGGGCAGTGCACAGGAATGAGCCGGATATTTCTGGAAGCTATAAATAAAAACATAAGTTATCTACTTTAATTATTAACAAGAGAGAAATTTAGTGTCCTACTGGTCTCAAATTATCATTAAATTCTGCCTTCTTCAGCATACTCACCATCTCAGCAACATTTTGAGCTAATTGATGATCAGTAATAATGGAATATAATTAATTATAAAACTCCAAGAAGTTGAGTCAGGGAAACTGAAAACTGAGTGGCTCAGATTGAACTTTCAGTATCATAGCATAGAGAATCTACATTTTGAACTTTAAGATTTTGTAAAAAGTTTTACTACATGACTAAAGATTGAGAGTAACACATTTCAAAAAATGCTGGGAACATATCAAATAAGGTGAGATAATTAATGAATGTAAGTCAGGGGAGTTCACTTGAGAGTACATTTCACTGAAACCATTGCATGATTTTTATTGATTAATCAGTGGTAGTTTTATGTTGGGTGTTATTAACAGACTGCATAGTTTATAATATTATAGTTTAGAGTCATACTTCCCAAAATAATGGCTATTTTCTTTACATTTGACTGTCACGTGTTAATGATGATGACTAAGGTACTAGCGTTTAGAGCATGCAACATAATACTGAGTTACATTTGTACCTGGTTTTATAACTTTGATGGGCTTTCCTGCTCATTTCCCATTAGATTCTCACAACTTCTGGGGTAGGTAGGAGAGATGTTAGTCACCATTTTATTGATGTGGAATTTGCAGATCTGATACGTAACTGTACAAGATCGCTCAGCTAATAAGTGATGAACCAGTTTGAGAGCTCTGGTTGTTCTTTGCACAATATACACAAAATTAGGAGAGTTTTAGGATTCTTAAGTAATTTATTGAGCTGAGTGGTAATTTAGTATAATGGATAAATTAGACTCTAAAGCCTGGGCTTGCCTCCAAGACCTGTGAATAAAGAGCTATATGACCTTGGACAAATTACTTGGCCTTTTTGCCTGTCAATTTCCTTATCTGTGAAATGGGATAATAATACTAAATTCCTGTCAGGAATACATGAGCTAATACTACTTTGCTTATAAACAGTACCTATAGATGGTCAGCCCTTAGTGACAGTTAACTATTACTGTTATATTAAAGAGTGCAGCAAAATCTTGCCTTCTGTCTGTGAAATTTGAATCTGTAAAACACATGTATTTATAAATGTGTACAATTGCATTTTCAGTTGTGAACACTTAGTAACCAAACATACTTTTCATAGATAAGAGAATCCAACAAGAAAAAAGAAATGTCTGGGCAAACTCATAAGTGTTCATGGTGCCCTTGCCCCATTAGGATACCTTCAGGCTATGAAATTTTTTAATTTATGTATTCTTTGATATGTGGGAAGTAAAGGAGGAAAGCCAAACCATAAGTAATTTTTGAAATTATATTTATTCCTATTTTGTATTTTATTTTTATCTCTTTTTATACCCCCAAGTACATAATCAAGTGTTGTAGAACATTTAAAAAATAAACATAAAGAAAATCAAATAATCCTATCCCACCACCTAAAGATAAGCGTTATTAGTATTTTGATCTGCTTCTGTCAGACATCTTTTCATGTCAATAAATGGATGTCTATACTGTATTTCAATCATGGTTGTGGCAGGAAGCTGAATTCAACCCACATGTGTGAAATTAAGAGACTTTCATGAAAGGATTATTCTAGGAGTGCGGGCAGGGATTAGGGAACAGGCTAGGGATGGATAGTGAGGCCCCCCAGCACCCAGACACTGGCAGCATCAGGAGGCTCTGACCAAGCAACGAGAGGAGAAAATAGTGTTACTGGAACCCCATCAGAGTCAAAGCCAAGGAGGAATGGTCACTCCCTGCAGTCCTGAAGGAGAAATAGCTCCTGCCCAGAATGAGAGACTGAAATAGAGAGTTGGAAGAAATTCTCTTTTTTCTCCTTCTGAAGTCACCTCCATTTGTTTAATCCACCTGGATGTCAAAGGGGAACGATGTTCAGTTCTAGGCATCAGCCTCCCTGTGCACAGAGCAGGACACAGAGGGGCAGGAGAGGGTGGAGTCAATTGTCACACGAACAGTAATCAATAGAGTGGCCATTATGGACACACCATACTTTAATTCAGGAATCTCCTATAGTTAACCAATTTATATTATTTCCTATACAGTATGTTTAGAATTGTCATCAAATAATATGCACATGTTTAGTGCCAAAATAACCTATAGAATTTTTTTCTTTTTACAAATGAGCCTGGCAATCTCTTGGTTATCTACATTAATAGTTACAAACAACCTCAACTTAACCTAAGATAGAGTTTCTAATTGGTGATAATGTTATTATAATAATAATTATTATATCAATGCCTTCACGCTTGTGTTGTGCCTCTTCACTTGTTCAAAGCATCGTCCCACTGACCACCTCTTTTGAGCCCCACGGCACCCCATGGAGGTGGCAGGTGGCCTAACTTTTCACACCACACTCATACCTTTTGAATGAGTTTGTATTATTCCTTTTAGTCTTGTGTGTGGTATTGGCTTTGGTGTGGGTTGCCTTTAACCTCGGCAATTCCCATTTTGCTTAAAATTTAAGGAGCTATTTTTTCTTTTCTAAGTTGGAAAATTCAGCTGGCTAAGATGCTTCCATCATGTTTACCATACTTGATTTCTATTTTATCCTTTTCTTACAGAGGTGAAAAACGCTGGGGTTAAGAAGCTTTTCCATTTTCATTTTCATAAAGTTAGAAGGAAAAAATACTAGCTAAAACCGAAATAGCTAAGTGAAAAGAGCTCTATGAGGGTATGGAATGTGCCTGTTCACTGATGTGTCTGGTACACAAATAAATGAATAAATGACGAATGAGTGAATTAATGAGTCAATTAACCCAAATGTTCTTGGGCCTCTGTAGATTTGAGTACAAACGAGTTAACCTTAACATTGGCTAATTGCGGGGTCTCTTAGATCATGGCTGCCCGACTACAAGCAGGTCCTTAGCTTTCTGCTCCAAGCCTCCCTTAGGCTTTCTGGAGTTCACAGGGCCTGAGAACCCCCTCAGGTGTAGGTCTGCGTGTTTTCTACTCCAGTTAGTGTTTCCTGGGCTTTGGCCTTTTAGCTTTGCTTGCAGCTGTTCTCTCTACAGGATTCAAACTTAATTCCATGTGTGAACAGATCTATTCTTTGTTTCATTTCTCTAGCACTCTGCCTTCTCCAAATACATGAAGGAGGAATAAATTGACACGAAGCTATTTATCAGATCTTTCAGCACTAGAGCGACTCCAAAGCCCATGGAGAGAAAATAGGAGGTATAAGTGGAATAAGAGCTTCAGGGAAAGGGGCCTAGAAAGAATAGGTGGGGGACAGGGCTTGAAGCCAAAGGTAATTAATTCTCAACCTGACAAACGTCTATCTCGGTGGAAGTTCGGGGGATGTGGGGTATGGGGTCAGTCTCTGTGCCACCCTCCCTCGGGTGCGGAGGATTGGATGCAAGGCCTCTACAGATTTTCACAAACGAACAGTCTACTTTCAATTTGCCCACAAGTGCCTTTGGTAGAATACACCCGCATATTCTAGAATCATGCACCTCCATGCCGATTGTATCTTGAAGTGGTAAGGGGTGTTTCTGGGATAGGCGGCCCAGTCAGATGCTTTCCAGGGTAAAGTTTGGAATCACAGCTGAGGACGTTCGTCTCGTGGAAGAGGCAAACGACTGAAGTAGAGAGGTATTTCTGTAATGCTGAAAGCCCTTGTCTTCTAACTAAAAACGCAGCACTGCCAGCTTGGGAGTGATGAGAGCATCCAGTTTTGCTTATTGATTTGCCGGACGTCCCATGATGTTTAGACCTGATTAGGAAGGGAAAAAATTGGAGATGTCATTTTGATTAATATTTGAGCTCCCACAGTGTATTTGGCAGTGACAACTCCCGGCAGCTTGGTCGCCCTCATTGCTGTGAGACACAATAGGGATAACGTAATACTGATTTTTTCCCCCTAAAATACTTATCAGAAATAAATCTCGGCTCTGAGCTAATTATTCTTTTAAGAATCAAATTTAAAATAATTGTGAGGACTATTCTGTTCACAGTAATGAATTTACCTAGCAGAAAACTTGTATAATGAATTTCTTATGTGTTATCAATAAAACCGCTATTGATGTTGAAGTTCTTTTGTTAAAGCATGTGACCTGTGTTGTGAAATACGCCGTGTTAGGCGACTGCATCTTTTTCGTGTGGGATAATGAAACCTTGTTTGCTTGAAAATAAAACATTTCTTGACAGGAGGGTTCAGTAACACTTTTTCCTATAGAGGGCTGACTAGTAAATATTTTCAGCTCTGTGATGTCTGTTGGGACTCCCGAAGTCTGCCTTTGGTGTGTAGGAGAAGCCACAGACAGTACAAAAGGAGTGGCGAGGCTGTGTTCCCATAAAGCTGTATTTACAAAAACAGGCGGCAGGCTCCATTTGTCCTGCAGCCGTAATTTATAGGCCCCTGAGAATGATGATCGTTCTTTTTCATAATAACTCATCCTTAAAGCAGTTTATAATTTCTAATCCATTATAGCTCCCTGAGTCTGTGTGGTAAGCAGCATGGGTATGGTTATACCCATTTTACTAGTGAGGAAAGGGACACAGAAGGTGAGTCTGAAGGTCCCCAGGGGAGGCACGGGCACCGGACCGTATGTCTCTTTCTTCCGTGTATGGTACAACAGGAGCGTCTCTTGCAGGTGGAGGTTAGCTTTTTGAGACTGTCAGGCAGGGAGTTAGATAAGGAAAGCTCTGAAAAGAAAGGAAATGGCTGCCAGGAAACCTGCTACAAGCTCTCCTGAAGGAGAGGGTCTCTGGCTGTCTCTCTGAGCTTGGCTCTAAATTTACACAGACTGCTAACAGCTCTGGTCATCTGATTTCTCAGATGACAGATTAGAAACAGCAAATTACAAGTGGGGAGGCTGTTAGTGGCAGGCATTGTGATAGCAGAAGCGACAGCTGATGGGAGGGAGGAGAGGAAAAAGCTATGTATCGCCGCTCACAGCAGCCTTTCCTGAGCTCACAGGAAGACAGTCACCAAAAAACAAAATGCTCAAATTTTTCCCCTGCTCGGGAAGCTCTTACATATCTCTGTACACACCACGGGCAGCTGTGGGTTCACATCCCACGACTCGTGTTGGAGAGCTGGACTTTCTTCTTTCTGGTTCCTGCTGGGCTCCAGGAGGAATATTTATGGTATTATATCCACAGTGGATTTCAGAGCTAAGGAAATCTCAGAATTAGCTTGGGGCTTGGAGGTCAAAGGGACTGAGGTCTTTGACCAATGAGTGGATAGAACTCAGGGACCATGTGAGTCTATTTTTGTTAATTTCCTCTACTTGCTGCTCAGGTAACATGGGCTGTGTGACCTTGAGCAGAAAGTGTCACTACTATAGCATGGTCTAAGGACCTAGCCTCTGATTATGAAATGGTTTCTGTGAGGGAAAAAAACACAGCAAATTATAAAAAACAAAAACAAACACTTTATCAGCAGACTATTGGAACGAAGCCTATTCATAGCACATTAAGGAAGTAAGTAAGAAGATAGCAGGTTTCAGAATTCAGAAAATTCACCACAGGTGTTAAATTTCCCATCTCTTAATTTCTTTTCCTTATTGGAATAGTAGCAGTTAGCTAGAAAATTACTCAATCTGCAATGATGTCATATAAATAAAGCATTTTGTTCTCCCATGGTTTCATGGTACATAGTCTTAAAAAGAAAATTTTTAAAACATTAAGAAGGATGCCTTTTGTCAACCAATAGCTAATAGGTGATATGTTTAAAAAATATCCACTGTTTAATCTTCCACTATAAAGTTGAGTTTGCTTTAATTGTTTAGGGTGAGGAATATATAGAATACATGCAGGACACGATTTCCCAGAAATATAGTGATAGTTGCCCCAATAGACTAGAAATGTGTGCCACACCAAAAAATCATGCAAGTTTACCACAGGGAGAAGTAATTTTCTAGTCCACAAGCTTTACTTGGTCATCATCTTTTATAGTATACAATGTCTAGTATTACCATACATATAAAATAAAATTTTAAAAATTATACTAGGGACAAACTATGCTACTCTCAAGAAAAGTCTTACTTGGTTTTCTCATGAAGTTCACTTCTTAGTAGCTATAGGGGCAAAGTTATGTTGTGTTGATTGCCTTGTCAGCATGACCGGTGTACAGTTTTCATTCGGTGTATGTTACAGGTAGGTTTGGGTACACCACATCCTGCAGGTAATAGTCTCTCCAGTATGTCATTTTCTCAAAGCCACATTATTTTGTTGTGGTAGATTACACGTGGAACCCCCTTGGGATGATTGTTTTTAGAAAAGAAAAATAGAATACATTAAAGTATAGGGTAGGATTTTTCCTATATTACCTTTTCCAAGCCCCTTTCTTCTTTATTATAATAATTACTAATGTTATTCCTCAACGTATATTTTTAGTTTACTGCTTATTTTTTGAATCTTTCTTTCTTTCTCCTTGGCCTCAGTTATCACAGCTACATCATAATTTGTGATTTTGATTCATATAGTATTTGTGTGTACATGCATACATGTGCATGTATGTGTACATGTTTGTGTACATAAACTTTGTTTACAGCTTAGCTACTCAATATTTATGTAATTGTCAAACTGATTTCTTAAGTCCAGAGGGGTTATGAACATGAGCCCTGGAAGTCAGACTTCCTGGGTTTGAATTCGTGTTCCACCCTTTTCATTCTGTATTCCATAAGTCAAGTTTTAACTCCCCAAAGACACCATCTCTTAATGGCAGCTACCACTGAATAAATATTAACTCATTTGTTATAATTCCTTCCTAAGTTACCATAACTGTTTGCAATTCACTGTCCCTGACTCCTTCACTCCCTCTTCATTCTATTAATAGTTGAGTTCAACAATTATGTTTTGTTCCGATGAAGTGCATACCGCTGTGAAGGATACTAGAGTTATCACATTTGGCCTTCTTCCTTAAAGAGCTTCTAGTATAATCAAGGAAAATTTGTACCTTTGAAACAATTTGAAAAAATAAGGCAATGTATAAGAAAGTGGCATATGGAATATACTAAAATGCTCAGATGCCCTGATAAGTATTCATGCAGGGGAGATTTTTATTATTTGTTCCCATAGCACAATGACAATGTATTTCCCTCTCAGACTTTTGAAGTTAATATCTGTCTTCTCACTGCCTAAAAACATTACGAGGGCAAGAATTGTGCCTGTCTTGTTTACTGCTCTATTCCTAGAAGTTAATATAGCATATAGGAAATACTGACATATAGGAAGAACTCAACAAATATTTGTTGAATTTAATTGGAAATGAAAACAATATTTAGCTTCCGTAAGCACAAATAATGCCACGTGACTCATTATTCACTTTTAATGTTATCAATCTAATGTTATTGCCCAGTATTTGGAGAAAGAAGATTCTGCCACTATTCATTTGTACACTGTTTGGCAAATCACTAAATTGATCAGAGCCTTAGTTTCTTTGTGGTAATGATGATGATACTTACACAATGTTTGCGGAAAAAATGTAAGTTACTATATGTGAGAATATTGGCTTTATTTTATTAAATAAAATAATATGTATATTAAATAAAATAAAGATATATATCTCTCACGTTTGCTATAATAAAAAGGAAGCCAGAGAAACAAAGGAAAAATGGACAAATTGGAATTAATAAAATTTTAAAACTTTTCTGCATCAAAGGACATTATCAAGACTTCGAAAAGTCCATCTATGGAATAGGAAAAGTTATTTGCAAATCATACCTCTGATAATGGTTTAATATTCAAAGTATATAAATAACTCATAACACAGCAACACAAAGACAAACAATTTTTTAAGGACATAGAACTTGAATAGATATTTCTCCAAAGAAGATTTGCAAATGGCCAAATAAGCATATGAAAACACTATCAATGTCATTAGTTTTCAGAGAAATACAAATCAAAATCATGAGATACCATTTCATATTTACTAGGATTTTCATAATTTAAAAAAGTGAAAAATAAAAAGTATTGACAAGGATGTGGAAAATAGAAACTCTTGCACATTATTGGTGGAGATATAAAATGGTGCACCACTGTAGAAAACAGTTTGGCATTTCCTCAAAAAGTTAAATATAGAATTACCATATATGACCCAGCAATTCCACTCCTAGGTGTATGCCCAAAAGAAATAAAAACATATGCCCACGTAGAAAATTGTGCACAAATTTTTATTGTAGCATTATTCATGATGGCCCAAAGGTAGAAACAATCAAAATGTCTATCAGTGGAGGAAAGAAGAAACAAATTGTACTATACACAATGGTGAGCTATTAATATTATTCCAACCTAAAAGGGAATTAAGTACTGATACATGCTATAACCTGGATGAACCCTGAAAGCATTATGCTAAGTGAAAGAAACCAAACACACAGGCAAAATCCCATATTAGATGATTCTCTTTTATATGAAATAACCAGAATAGGCGAATCTATGGAGACAGAAAGCAGATTGGTGGTTGCTAGAAGATGGGAGGAGAATGGAGATTGATTACTTGATGGGTACAGGGTGTTCTTCTGGGGTGATGACAAAGTTTTGAAACTAGAGAGAGATAGTGTTTGTACAACATTGTGAAAGCACAAGTGCCACTGAATTGTGTGGTTAATGTATGTTATGTCAATTTCACCTCAATTAAAATCCCCCCAAAATACAGTAAGTATAAAGACGTTTTTAAAAAGTGACAGATTCTCAACATTTGTAGAAAATCATCATTAAATATTAGTGTATTATACTTTCTATGTTTTTTAACATAAACAGAACGAACATATATTTATTTTTATATTGTGATTTTAATATTTTGATGATAGTATTTCAATGTAATTGATATCCTTTTAATCCTATGTATTTTATTTACAAATTTTAAGCTGTTATTGCAAAAAAAGGTTCATTGGCTTTCCAAGACCACTTAAGGGGTTCATGGCATAAAAAAGGTTAAGAACTCAGGTTAGTCTAAAAGATTTTTAAAATGGGATACGTCGGAATAACTCAATGGTAGCACAGCAGTTGGGGAGTATAAGTCAACATCTACTTTTTCACTTGGCAGTCTGTCTGCATTTGCCCTCTATGCACTTTTTTAAAATATCAGAGCAAAGATACAATATCAGTACTATTTTCAGCCAAACTGAATCCAATAATTAACATTGCATCATTGAAGACAAGCATATAAAACTCAGTATACACACATTTTTTACTTCAATACAAAGCCTGGGTGGACATATTCAGATGCATGTGCATGCAAACAGATGTGTTGTGTGTGTGTGTGTGTGTGTGTGTGTGTGTGTGTGTACGCACGCACACTCCCACTTCACAATACTACCTACCCCAGTAGTCTTCTGTAATTCCGTCTGGTGAACATGGACCTCTACTTTGCTGAAATTACATAAATGTAAATTTGACTTTATAATTTTACAAACTTTTTGAAGTGAGGAAAATCCAAGGGTGAAGTAGTAAAATGATCTGCATAGGGTGGCTTCTACTGTGCTTTAAAAATCCAGATATCACATGGAAAGGCTGTCAACAAAACATGCACAAGTAATTTTCTTTTACCAAATTTGGATTTTTTTTGTCAGTCTTTATTAGTTATAAACATTTGAAGAACTATCTATATTTTATTACAGAATTATACTTTAAACATTGCTCTATTATTGTCTTTAGGTATCCGTGACTTCTTTTTAAAATTCTACATTATATGATTAACTATTTTCTAGTAAAACACATACACAGATATTTGTGTGTGTGTGCATTTTTACTGAAGCATTATTCAACTCCTTTTTTTTTTTGATTCTCCTGGCATCTTGATATACATCAGGCATATTATTGTGGTATTTACAGGATGTCTTTAGAACATTTTGTATGCTCTGAAACAAATAGGAAAATCAATACAATCTCTTTCTAATGATAAAAATAAATATTGTCTGCTTTTAAAATTACTTTCACCAATTAAGTCCTACCCTTCACTACCTTGATTGTTTCCTTTGGCAGTTGCTATCTTCCTGGGTTTTCCTTTAGTAAAGAAAATACTGGTTGTAATCAGTTTTAGCAATTCCTGTGGTCTGATTACACTTTTGGATTGAGTTCTGGCTGGATAGTTTGTTACGTGTGTGCATTTAATGTTTATGAGGACGTATTCTATAGCAGTAGAAAGAAAACACTAGGATGGCTGCTCTATGGCTCCCTCCTTGGTTGGGCCCTTTCTACAAGCATTTTGTATAGACACATGGAATGTTAGCGGATTTCACAGCTGCAACGTTTAGTGGAAATAAACGCAAAGGAGCCATCTGCCCTCCCCACTCTGCCTCCTTTCAATTCCCTAGCAACTTCCCAGTAGCCAGCTGCCACAGAAACTATTGGAAAAGCAAGACTCAGTGGACTGTAATGATTGTTATTCTCTGGGAAAGTAGGTTCTCTGATTTGGCTGAGAGATAAAGGATATTGGATGCACTTGACTCATCTGACTGTATCAATAATATCCAACTTCTACCATTAACTTACTTGTTAGGATTTGATGGGACTGGTCCTTTGTGTTTCAAAGAATGAACCAGATGAAAACAAATCCAAAGGTCAAGTCCTTGGCTTGGGAGTGGTGAGCAGAGAATTTGACTGTGGGAATATTGTCAGATTTTATCTTGTGTGCTGCAAATAACGTTAGTTGCTGATCTCAGCCTTGTCAGTAAATCCCCGGCATAGATTGGCCCACCCCGTTCCCTAGTTCTTTTCACATTTAAGGGAAGCAGATTCCATTCCACATAGGCTCACATGCTGAGAAGCCAAGGGACCTGCTCCAGCCACTTGGAAGCATCGGAGAAAGCAAAACTCCACTGGCGGGAGTCATCTTATAGTTCATTATTTGAGCAGATAGTAAGATGTTTTTGTCAGTTTAGTGAATGAATTATACTGATGCTGATAGATCAAAATTGAGAACATTTATGGGGTTGAGGTTCCAAGAAGAGAACTAGAATAAAAAGATTGTATAAAACAATTTACTTTTAACTCATGATTTACACTGCAGATTAACTTTCTTTGGTCAGCACATTTTTCTTACCTCCAGAAGCATCAACCATAAGTCAAGTTTGGAAATCACAGTATGTGTTCCTTGTTATGTGTCTATCATTTGAAAAAGACAGTTCTTAGCTCTATTTCTTCCAACTGTGATAGTTTTCCCAAGATGGGTCTGTGAGCAAAGCTATCCCCCATCAATGATTTTGTAAAGAAAGTTGTGCTTGTTTTAAACACTGGATTTAAAAGGATCTTTAGTACATTGCGTTATAATCATAGATTTCATAGACAAAACAATCAACCAGACTGGGGGTTGGAATTGGATGGCTAAGCATACCTGTATAAGGAGAAGTTAGATGCCTGATCTAATATCCTATATTATAGAGAACTGAGCATCCTACTAATTCATCTTATCTTAGAGAATATCTTTTTGGTTAACTCTGGTCACCCAGTTGTGAATTATTAATATTTTTAAATATGGGCCCACATTCTCTTAGCCAAAATTTACAGATCTAAAAATATCTGAAAATAAAAGTTCTTATTAATTTGTGGTAAAGCAACAAAAACAAACCTTAACTCACATTAGGTTATTTATTCCATTAAGTGTAAATATTCTTCCTTTTTTTTCTTTTTTGTTTTGCTGAAGGTATATATTATAACACGCTTGATTACTGTCTGCTCTCCTAGACCCTGCTGTAGGTGTTATAAAATGTGCATTATATTATCTCTCCAAAATCTGAAAAATCTTTAATTCTAAAACTCTCTGGTCCTAAATGTTTTGGATAAGGGATTGTGGGTTTTTATTATTTTTCTCTGTTATTCTCCCCAAAATAATTAACAGTTTTCTGCAAAATGCCATCTGTAGTCTGTGTCTGTATTTTCTTGCCTCCCATGAATTTAACACAGTGAGTCTGGCTTCTGCCAAAACTGTTCCGATGGAACTGTTCTTCCTGAGGTTTCCTCACCGCTAAGTTCAGTTGCAATTTTCTGGGTCTCAGGTATTTGACTTGGCTGCAATCACTCTGCCATCAATGTTCTGCCTTTTTCTCTCTCCTCCCCCTCAGCCCTACATGATACTGCCTTCTCACTGCCAATGGCCCCTCTTTTTCAGATCACCCTACTTCTGCATGCTCTGTTTGTGCTGTTTCTTGGATTTATTCTCAGTGTATTTGTCTTTTTCTTTGTATTTTCCTTGGGCTACCTTATTAACACAGATGACTTTTTTTTAATTATTATGATTGTGGTAAAATATAAACAAAAATGTGGGATCTTTATATAACATAAAATTTACCATTTTAACCATTTTTAAGTGCACAGTTTGTTGGCATTAAGCACATTCACATTGTTGTACAGCCATCACCCATCCATTTCCAGACCTTGTTCATCTTCTCAAAATGAAACTCTGTGTACATTTTTTTTTAATTTTTTTAATTTATTTCAGCATATTATAGGGGTACAGATGTTTCTGTTACATATGTTGCCCTTGCCCCCACCTCCCTCCCTAAGTCCGAGTTTCAAATATGTCCATCATTTGGGTGGTGCACATTGCACTCTTTGTGCATGCATATACCCCTCCTCTCCTCCCTCCTCC